>BCLH01002549.1:36453-47111 GCA_001602315.1 Zoysia pacifica
CACAAAGACCTCTCCTTTGGAATGACACACTTTCCCATATCTTCATGATGAAGCTCCTGGCCTAATATAATGCATGTTTTTAGTAGGTTCCATGAGGAGCCTTTTTAATACCATTGGTTCATCAAACACATGGATAACAGTCCAGTAGGCATTTTCTTACTAACATAATCACTGAAACTTAACCACTAAATGCAAAATATGTTTAGAGCATTGCAATGTGATTTAACACTGAACAATGAAATTCTGACAATGAACATTGAGCATAATTAGATACAAACCTGATCAACATCTTCACAAACAGCAAGTTCTTCATGACCATATGGATACCTGAAGGATATCAGAATACATTCACATAAGAAAGAAATGCCTTAACTGGAAATATCACTAGTGTTGCTTTCAATGAAAACATACAATAAACCAAAGTTTGAGTACAGCTTCCGGCGATCATCTCTAGTCAACTCGGTTCCAATACTGCAAAACGTGACATAGAAATCAGGACAATATTGAGGAAAATGTCCATGTGAAAACAGAATGATGTCAAGTCAGAAATGGAAAATTCAGTGTTTAACCTGTTAATTGTAATGTTAACAGCTCTTCTGTCGGCTTCGAATGAAAGGAGATCACACATGATCTCAGCTGTTGCACCACCAAGTTTCTATGCCAAAGTAATATCCAAAGCATCTTAAACTAAAGATAATGGAATTACAGAAATTTTTTTTTAAGAAAATGACTAAAGAAACCATGTCTGAACACTGCATACCTGGCAAAACTTGTAAAAATCCTCAAGATAAGCTTTGTAGAGAGTGTTCCTCATAATCTCGATATTCATGTCATCAAGATCCTACAATATAAATCTTTAGCTATTAAGAAAAGCTAAATATAAAACTATGTCGATATTTACTGGATGGCACAAATGTAATGAA
Organism: Zoysia pacifica; assembly: GCA_001602315.1. NCBI lineage: Eukaryota > Viridiplantae > Streptophyta > Magnoliopsida > Poales > Poaceae > Zoysia > Zoysia pacifica. Next base: position 37,377 of record BCLH01002549.1, read on the forward strand.
GAAATGTTCAACAGTAACTTTTTACCTCAGATGTAATGCACTCTGAGAAGTAAGGGGCCAGGGGAGTATCGACCAGAACCAATCTATAAAGCTCACGCATGTTTTGAGCAACCGCAAGTGATGCAATGCTGTTAATTAGCAGGTAAGATTCAGTAGTCTGAAATTTTCACACATGTCCATTACAAAATGACAAACAAAACATATTAATACCTGTCAAACATGCCCAAGGGGTGGCATTTCTCCAAAAGTTCATTAACATCTCTCTCATGCAATGTCCCAGTAACAATGAGGACAACATTATCAATCATGTGCCCGTACCTGTGAACAGCATTATGCTGTTAGGATCAAAGTTCTTCACTAGAGCAGGAAGCGAAAACCTGATAGAGGAAAAACACACAAGAAAACATCCCAAATATACAATACCACTTACGTTATGTACTGCAAGAATGTCGACAGAGGTTCATTAGCCTGACACAGCATGTGTTTGTACTCATCAACCAGTTTAAGGGTGCACTTCTCCACAATTGTTGTTGTGTGCAAGGGAGATGGCTCTGCAATTTACACACATAAATTCCAGTTCCAGTTGTATAAAAAAAATGCAGTGACAAAGCATACGCTGCACTTATACTGTGAACAATTGCCAATTCAAATTTAGTCAACACAGAACTTATTACACAGATAGAACTACCATTGTTGTAAGAAGAAAACTCTGTGAAACCGCAATGACAATTACAAAATCAACAAAACCATGGTACAGATAAAGAAACTATATATGTTAACTCTTCAGTGTGAGAGACATCTTAGCAACCAAATACGACATTGTCTATACATAGAAAAAAGAATCACAATAGGATAAAATATCAGAAAGGCCCATGTGATGATGTAGAATAAACCACCACCATGGTGGCTTGAATTAACAGTCAATTGTAATCTGTTGACAGGCACAAGCAAAACATGATGCTTAACAGGTTGTGCTGATACAGTTGATCCACGAGCACATGTAGATCATAGCAAACAAATCTTTCCTAAGTGGCTAAATGAACAAAACTAATCTTCTTTATTGCTGCTTATGCATAGCTTATAGGAGTCAGATCAGGACTAAGCTAACCTGCAATAATTGGTTTGATATTCAGTTGCTCATAATGCATAAAACCTAGGCTAATGGTAACTATGTTCCAAGAACATTCTGTTCAATCTACTAACTAAGGACCGCAATCGTACAGGACCTGATGGGTATAAGAGATTAATTAAATTCATATAGCTACTAACAAGCTTCCCACAATGAGATCCCCAAATATAGCAGAGCGCACAACAATGCGCAGAGTTTTATCTCGATAACGGTCCCGCTAGTCGCAGTACCTCGAAATCCCCAGTCCGTGATCGCAATTAACACGGTGCGGATCGCGAGAAGGGACGCCCTAGAAGCGGCGGATCAAGCAGCATAGAGAATCACGGATGCGCCTATCCAACACAAGCACCCAATCACAAGGAGGCCGGGGACCTCACCGTTCTGGAGGTAGGGCCCGTACTCGGTGGCGGTGAGATGCATCTTGATGTCGTCGAGGTTCTCGCACTGGCAGAGGTTGTTGTAGTCGGCGGCAGTGAGAAGCCCCGAGCGGTTCCCCCGCACGATGGCCTCCAGGAAGCCGTCGTGGATGTTGAACGTCAGCATCTCCCACCCGTACATCGTCGCCGCCTTGTCGCCGGAGCTGGGCCTCGATTATGGAGAGGGTGGAGGCCGTGGCGAGGGCGAGGGATCGCCGGCGCACGGCGGGCGGTGGCGGGATCGGGGAGGGACGAGATCGTCGCCGATGAGATCCGGGAGGTGGGGTCGCGGGTTGGATGTGGCGGAAGAAAAGTTTTTATCAGAGCATCTTGGAAAGCTTTCTAATAAAATTATGCTATTATAATTTTGTAAAATTTAAAATATATTATTTATTTGTAAATGCTATATGTTATTATTAATGGTATATTTTAAATTTTATAAAATTATAATAATATATATCAAATTCGTTCATAAAATTTTCTTAAAATTTTTTTTCAGGTTAGCCTAAAATATATTGAGGTTCATTTTTCTTTTTTCTCCAGAAATTCTCCTAAACGTGATCCATAAATTTTTCAAATGAGCCCTAATAATCACTTAATGGTCCAGTTTAGATTTTATTTTAAAAAATAACCACGCAAAGATCATCGTCGACGCATCCTGGCCAGGCGCTAGGAGTGTGCTTGAGCTCATCGTCCAACTCATTTGTCACATCAGAGGCTCCACGGCAGGCCGTTTGCTTGAGCTCCTCGTCCACCTCGTGGAAGTAGCGCATGCCGGTATGAGACTCCGGCGTAGCTGATGAGCACGTCGACGTCCACGCCCCATATGGATTCCTTGAGCGACTCGACGCCTGCGGTGAGACCCTCGCCGGCGAAGTCGGCTCGGTGAGCTTCCACAGCCGTCCGACAGGCCGACATCGCGCATGTAGCTCTCATCCTGCATCTTCTCCATCCTGCGGCAGATCATTGGTGGTTGGCCGGGTCGATGCAAATCAGCAGTGGTTGGCGTGGGGCGGATGTCGATGGCGCGGGGCGGTGCCGGGTCAGCGTGGGTCGGCGTGAGTTGTGCAACGACGGTGGCGGTGCGGTGGGGTTCCGAGTTCGGCAGGACGCGGCACATATCGACGATGACAGAATCAACCCGGCGGGAAGAGGATTGGGGAACCTCAAAATCTCCCCGCATTTACCTGCGAATGGGGAACTTTCAGGGCAGGCGAGAAAGTAAGGGATGGTTTAAGAGAACTGTTGAAAAAGATTTTTTACACTAATTTCTAATAATTTAAATTAAGAGGAGTTGTAGTGGCGTTTTGAAGATGCTATTAGAAGGGACTCGTTGCCGCGGCAGCTTGAGAGATCCGAGCCCCTTATCCACGAAATATTATACCATTTTCATCGATAAGTTTTGCAAAAATATTATGATAAAAATAAATTTATTTATAATATTATTATAATTATATTATCTCTTTTCTTTTACCGTTGTATTATATATTAACACATTTATCTCAATCTAGAGACATAAAAAGTCACAACTTCCTTGTATCTCTCTTTTACTCAGTCACTTCAAGTTTCCTTCTTCCAATCTTTTCATCTTCACCAATGAACCTGCCATGGACATCTTCCACCCGTACAACCACGCGCAATGGGTGAGAGGAGCGGCGGGGCGGCCGGCATGTAGCGGGCAAGGGGGTGGCAGTCGACGTGTGGTAGCCAAGGGGCGGCAAGCAGCAAGGCGAGGGTCAATAAGAGGCGAGGCGGGCGACGCACAGGGCAGATGGTAGTATGCGCACGGCGGTCAAAGGGCGGCGGAGCACACGGTAGGCATCGACCAGCGGGCGGCCAAGGGAGCGATAGGCGACGGGGCGGTGGCCGGCTCGCCAAGCGGCTAGGTGGGTGACAGACAGCGGGCGGTGGCCGACTCACTAGGCGGTTGAGGGGGCGGTGGACAGTGGGCGGCGAGGCTATGGCTGGTGAGTGGCCAGCGGTGGAGCGTGCTGCAGGAGCCTGACGATGGCGAGGCGGCCAGCTTGGGGCAAGCAACCAGTGGCAGCGCCACGGCCAGGTTAAGGCAGGTAACCAGCATTGGGGCAACAGTCGGCAACAGTCAGCTCGCTAGGCGGTACGAAGAGAAGAGAAAAATAGTATTTTAACGCCGCACCAAAGCTTGAGAAGAGAAGAATATTTAAGAAGAAAGAGAACGAAACTAACCTGAATTGAATGAGGGTATTTTTATTCTTTTCGACGCTAAAAAATTGTTAAGAAATAATAAGTTTTTTTAACATCTAACCAATGCATGGTAAATGAAAGTATATAGAACTATTATATTAGTATTTTAACAAATTTATTATAGAAATGATATTTTTGCGAAACTCATCGGTAAAAATGGTATAATTGCAAAACTCTCCTAACTTGTAGCAAAGGTAAATGCATGGAGCCAATGGTTCTTAATTTCAACGGTAGCTAAAATTCTTCAATATTCTCGGTGATTAAATGCAACTTTGTGTGCGCACATCAATCCACACTCTGATACTCATCAATCTTCTGTACATGCATCTCTACCACATATGTACGGTCACACGAACACCATCGTCTTTCAGCTATTGGCGACCGACAAGACCCTGTGCGCGACGAACACGCCGAGCGCGAACCCCGCGACGGCCGCGGCAAACATCTGCCCCTTCCCGACGACGGCAGACTCCGCCCACCTGAACCCGCCGCCGCCCTTCTCCTCCTCCCTCTCCCGCGCCGCCGCGGCCCAATCCGCCTCCGCCATCCTGGCCACCACAGTTTCCTCCGCCACGCCGGCGGCAGCAGCCTTCTTGGGCACGGCGAGGGACAGCACGGTGCCGTCGAAGCGGCCGGCGACGCCGTCGAGGTTGGCCGCGGGCGGCAGTTGGAACGCCTTGTGGAACAGCACGTGCCCCACCAGGCTCTCGCCGCGCACCGTCAGGCGGCCGCCCGCGTCCACCTGCACCTTGAAGTCGTCCTTCTTGAAACCTGCTTCGTTGCGTGCGTACGAATCATCTCATGAGAAGTGACAACTTACGACATGGAGGCAGGGTTTAAGAAACCGGTACCCTAGCTTCGACAAAAATGGGTCAGCTATTCATTTTTGCTACAGTATCTTACCTCGATTTTCAGCAAAAAATAGGTGCTTTGATAATATTGAACTAGATCGATTTCATCGATTTTCGTAAAAAACGACTGGTTTTGATCGGTTTTAAAAATCCTGCATGGAGGACGTGTCTCATGTACGAAGAGAAAAGAAAAAGGTAACGGATCAACTACCTGAGAGGGCGAAGCCAATGATGTAGCCGGTGGCGCCGTCGTGCCACTCAAGCTTGGGGTCGATATCAACAGCGCTGGTCGACGGCGGCGCAGCGGATGCCAGCGGTGCCGCGTCTCCCTTCGCCGCTGACCGTTGCGACTTGCAGATCCCCATGCTCGATCGAGAACAACCCCCGCACAGATCGATCGACTGGTGGAAGCTAGCGTGCGTACCACTGGGGACGGGTTATGGAGTAATGTTGAGGTATACCGTACGTTCGTTCGCTGCTCAAATGTACCGCCACGAATGGATTTGAACCAACTCATAGATAGATTTATATATAGACGCGTTGTTTACCCGGTCATCTGACCTGTTGTGTGTCTACATGAGTTAGGTTATCCCAACCTTTTCTTGAGGGTCGCAGCAAAACCACGAACTTGTCGTCGAAGCCTTCCGGGTAAAGAAAGGCTAGGGATCTCTGCCGGCCGGTGCGTTGCTTTCGATGAGCACGGTACCCCACGCGATCGTCCCAAGGAAACCCAGTGAAGAGCGTTTCGTTCTTCGGTTAGATCTCGCGGACAGATGGCTCGTGAGTCTTGCCGCTCAAAAATGTTGCGCCGCATAAGAGGTAGCGGCAACGCTTGGCATTTCTTTGCGGTCTACGGTCGTGAGGAACTTTGAGGCAATGAAAAACGTAAACGGTTGACGAGCGGTGATGTGACATCCTGAATTTTTGTAAAGAAGTGAAGTTGTTTAAGCTCGAAACCTTGGAGCCGAGCTCAAAAACAATTGAAACCGTTCGAGTAAATTTTCAATTTTCAAATTCGAATTCAAATTTCAAAATAAATGCAAGTTCAAACTCTTTCAACGAAATATTGTGAAACAAAATACTCTCTTTAAAGTGTTTGCAAAGGTTTGAATTTTAGAAATTTTGTAAATTTTGTTTCAGATTTAAAGGCCCAAATGAATTATTTCTCTTAAAATGATTTTCTGTTTTCAAAATTTTATAAAATATATTTCAATTTTCAACTTGGACCCAAAATAAAAGTTCTTACTCTTGAAAAGTTCTATCCGTCTGCAAAATTTCATAATTTGATGGATTTCGCATAGAAACAGAAAGCAGTTTTGGACAAGAAAAATCAGAGAAATTGAGAAGGGAGTGCAGGGCCCGCCTGTCAGTCTCACTGTTCATCTTTCTTCCTCCAGTGGCACCAGCGCACCTCCCTCTCCCACTTGTGTACTGCCGGCGCGAGTTCCAGGTGCCGCCTCCCGCGCGTCCCACTCCGTGCATGTGTGCCACGATACCAGACTGTGTGTCCCCGAGTGACTCGCTTGGGCCCAACTCTTCTGGCCGAGTCTCTCACTCTCTTCGTCCTCTCTCGGCCACCACTGTTGCCTCTCTGAACGTCGCCGTGAACCGCCCCAGCCAAGCCATCTCTGGCGGCCATTCCTTGACGAGGAGCTGCTCCAGACCCCTCTTCCGCTCTCCCCTGCCACAGCTCGCCTTCCCCTCCCCCGAGACGTTCCAAATTTCAGTTTTCTCCAAATTCTCGGTTTTCAGACCGCCGGCCGTTCTTGGCAAAATGCGGCCAACTTCGGTGAGTCCAGCTCAATCCTGTTAGGATTTGATTTCCTTTTGCTCCAACGTGCTTCCAGAACTTGGTAGTTGAGAAGATGCGTGACCTCTCCGATTGCTGCCGCTCGTCGTCGACTTACTTCTGGTGAGCTGCTCATCTCGTCCCCCCTTCCAGTGGACTCCCCATGTGGTGTAGAGCATGTTGATGCCTTCATTTTTCTTGCTTGGCCACCGGAACGGCGTTCTGGCAGAACGCCGCCGCGCGCCGGCGGGCAGGCGCCATGGCCGACGGCAACCTCGCCAGGGAGCTCCGTCCCGTGCGCGCAAGGCCTCCTAGCCTTTTTCACTTTTTGGGTCAGGTTGGCGGAGCCCAATCCGCAGGCCACTATGTGGCTTTGTTCTTTGGGCCAGGACCCCTAAGTGGGCTGGTTCCCTGTAGCCACAGCATGGCCCGCCCGGAAAGGCTGGGAACTTTATTATTTTATGAATTGATCTATTTAATGGTCTAGAAATGATTTTAATATTCTAAAATTTGTAGAAAATTTATCCTAATTTGTAAAATTGTGAAATAAATTTTTTAGGATCCTCTAAACTATAACTATATTTTGAAGCTAACAAATATTTATTTTATGCACAAAAATAATTTATTTAATTCAGAACACATAATAATTCATTAATGCATTATCATTATTCCTTGACATGATAAAATATTGAAAAATTCACTTTCTTGTATATTTAATTAATAATTTTGGTTTTTGAAAATTTTCATATTTATTTTCATCAAAAAAATAATTTTATAAAGGTTATATTTTTTAAAACACTATTTAATGCATTATAAATCCATTTGATTTTAATAAATCCTATAAATATACTCTTCTATTTATTTAGTTTAAAATTTATGTTTTAGAAAAGTTTCATATTTAATTTCGTCACAAATGATTTTATTAAATGTTTTATTGTGTTTAAATGGTATTTAAATCATTATAAATCTATATGATTTAAGTAAATCTTGAAACTTTATCCAAAAATTATTTAAACCCCTCTAATTTTGTGATTAACTCCAAGATGGTATTTTGTTTTCAAAAACTATTTTTAAATAAGCTTTATAACTAAAGAAAAAGCTATCATCCCATGTGCATATTCCGGCACTTATGCATATCATTTCATGTTATGAGCCGAGCTAACTGAGGAGAAGTTCGACGACGTTTCATTTGTCGAAGAAACTAACTGTGAGTAAAGCCCAGGAAAGCCTCCGTGCATTAATCTTGTTTTTAATATTTTCAGTTTATCACTGTGTATGGTTAGTACTGTACTGTGCATTAGGTTTTTAGAGTTGATTGAAAACATAGCTTGCATTATAGCACTTTCCCCCTGTTAACGATATTTGGTACGGGTACCTTGATGTAGAGTTAGGCTTATTACTGTAGTTATGGTAGAAGTCGAGTGATTGGCAATTCACTCGCGAGCTATAAGTGGTTACCTTGAATTTTGGAAATATTACACGAAATGATGAGGATGGTTTAGTTTGTCACAAGAAATGATAAGTTAAAACCGGACAGAGAAGTATAGACAAGAAGGAAATCTTGTGTGCAGTAGCTCTGTCTGTGTCGATTAAGCACCGTACCATTGTTGATCTTATTGAGCAAGTTTGAACAGTACTGATTACATACCGGAGAAATAGGACAAAAAAATTGATGTAACTTGAATGCAACATTTTGCGAACGTGACACTACACCCTGTTTTTTTAGGCACTAAGGGGAGAGATAGCAAAAGGGATAGTACCTTACGAATCATGTCCGAGCGTGGATTGCGTGTAGGCCCTTTTGCTCAGGTTAGTAGCAACGGATCGACAATGAGGTAGTCTTGTGAAAGGTTGCCATGTGCAGTTTCTGGGAAGCACGTACATGTCGTGTAATCAGGTTTCTCCAGCTGGATGTAAATAGATTATAATCGCTGCTCCTCACAGAAACGAGTACCACTTGTTTGAGTGCGCTACATCGTAGTAAAAAGTGGATTAAGAAATGAATGAGGATGTTAATATGTTTTGCATGGTATATTTATTATAAAATTGTTTGGCAACTATGTTTGATAGAGATTATAGTGCAAATTAAATATATATTTTTAGCGCAACTTAATTTACTGCTAAAATTTGAAAGTAAAGATGTACTATTAGTGTTGCTTTTTGGAAACTAGCCATCCCTATGAGTCAGCCTTATCATATTTTTTAGAGTCAGCTGTAGTTGACCATGTTGACATGTAAAATTTGTTGAGCATTTAAATGGTTAGAGATTGACTTTTTGTTGTTTTTGTTACTGGTGTGATTTTTTCTCCCTCTATAGTTTCAATGAAAGACCTACTCGTCGCATTGTGTTGTTAGTTTGTGCTGTTAGAATGTGCATCGTATGAATTCGATGCATTTTTTCTTAGACTTTTGAATTTCTTGGTAATTTATTTTAGGTTGTCGCTTGTGCACCTTCTAAATCTTTGTTTTTATAAATTTGATCAACAATTTGTTTTATATTTTATCATGCTTGAGTTGTACTATTGATCTCGCTTCGTCGAGTGATGATCGATAAGATCTTGAGGTCGGATCATCTTTTTCTTGGGCAGTCTGTCACAGGTGAGGCTCCGTTTACCGTTTACTGTCTAAACATTTAAACGGACTAAACAGTTTGCAATGTAGCAGGTTTTTCTAGCAGATTTTACAATATTTTCGTTAAGTAAATGACCCAATATGAATCTTTTTATGTTCTGACAACTTTACTGCGAGTCACAGTTTGAAGTGAAATTACAGGTCATAGCCCACATCAATAATGAAATCACATATCGTAGGACACATCACAGGCCATAACATTTTTTTAATGTTTCGTGTAGGCCGTCTAAACCATTTTTTTATTTTGCCCATCTAAATAGGTCAATCGTTTAGAGAAATATTTATATGCTAAACTGTGTGATGGGCTGCCGTTAGGGTAACAGTTCGAGCACTACATACCCTTTACGGCAGGTACGCATGCACAACGCTTCAACTTAATTAGAGAGACCACTATCTTGATACGTAGAATAAATTATTGCTTGCGCTGTTATGACAAGTGATTATTATTTTGTACCTTTTCAATAAATTTGTCTCGTTCAAAACAAACAGATTTTAGGCCCATCCACATTCGGAGTCAAAATAGCATACGTGCAACTGGATCGACACTGCTTTTATTATTGTGCCATGGCATCTCTAGCTCGAAAGGAAATAACAATGTATAATAGGGTCCAGATTTAGTCCCAAATTCTTAATTTAGTGGGAGAAAGATCAGCATTTATATAAGCCTAATGCATCAGATCAATCTTAGCCAAGTTT
>BCLH01002550.1:0-45482 GCA_001602315.1 Zoysia pacifica
GCCTTTTCCCCAAGGGAGACCTCACAGGTACATTTGTCATCTCCACCTTCAACATTGATTTTCAATTCTTGATGAAAATTTCAATGATATGAAGAGACACTCCATGGATCATCATTCACGCAAGAGCATTTGATTTTCTATGTAAACACTACCATGTTTTCTCTCTAAATAGGAGTAGTATACTATATGACATACTGGTACCTAGATGAGAACAGTAGCTTATTATACTTGTTTTTGGCAGTGTAGAGCATTTTTTTGAACCAATAAGATGGGGCATAATTGGAAGTACTTCGCAACTAAATAGCTTCTCAGCGAACATCTCAATGCTTCTCTCCCAAGAACCATTGGTTATATGTTTCCATGTACTTTTTCCTTAGGAAAGCGCACAACCTGCTTTGGCTTGCTAAAGATAAGAAAAACAGCATACCTAGCCAATTAATATGTTATCTGAACATCTCACGATGAAAAATGCAGGACCAAGGGCTTTTCACTCTCGTCTTACAGCAACGAAGTCAGCACCATCGAGCCATTCCTGGTGGACGAGAAGGTAACCTCGAAATTCGTGGTGTTCTAGGTTTACAAGAGATTGGCTGGGCAAGGTATCCTTCCGGTCTGTAAGGACGAGGAGAAAGAAGAGGCTGAAAAACACTCAATCCGATTTTAAAGTATTAGCGCCGTTTACTTCTAACCATCAATTATAACCATTTGTTTTATTTTAAAAAATTTTATTATTATTTAATTTATTATTAATAAAATTTAAATTATAACTAATAATTTTACATATTAAAATAAATTTTTTTTAAAAAATAAATAATCAAAATTGATGTTAAAGTGAGTAGTCGAGTGGTCTCCCACAGTCGTAGTCTCGTAGACATGCAGCGCCACAATGCGAATCAACATATACAATCATGTGCAAAGCAACAAAATTCATCTTGTAACACCACGGTTACTTTAGAGGATAGTGTCAACATCGATATTCTGTACACGCATTTTTCCTTCTAAATTTGAGTAACGCCCAGTTTGAAACCGTTTCTTCCAGCATCGTGCGTTCCTGTATAATTCCTGTTAAGTTTCGAACATGGAAAAATTTCCCAATTCCAACAGCCTCCAGAAGTCTATTTTAATTCATAAAATCAGAATATAGATGTTTGGAATTAACCTCAATAACAAAATTTGCATCCAAAATGGACATACTCCAGAAGCTCAGAATTAACATCCCCAAAAAAATTGGTTACAGAATATACCTTATAACAATCACTAAAATTGCGTCAAGCCGTCAACTAGAGAGTACTATATATGTACAATCTCATCCAAAACGCTTTTTAGGTTACAGAATATACCTTGCAACAATCACAAAAATAGCAACTGGTAAAGAAATAGGTTGCCCCGATGAGGCGGCATACTTTCATATTTATATTTATTTATGGAAGACAGCTAAGTGCATTCATGATAACAGTACTAGAATGCAACAGAGATGCCATCATCCATGGGGTAAATTTTGCAGGATCGCTCGGCAACAATGCACAGAAAACAGCATGCTGCCGATACAAAACTCCTGCGCCAACCAGATGCTCGAATGAACAAACCAGGAATCTATGAACAACAAGGTTTTCTTACTGCAGATTAACTCAAACGAGGCATAGAAGATTGTTCTCGTTAGGACAACAAATATAGTTCATATTTGTCCGAATGGAGTATAGTTTTAGCAGATCACAGATGCCAATTTACTAAGATTTCACATAATGTATTTCAGGTTAATATGAGAGGAAAATGATTGTTTGAGAAAGCAGAATGTAAGCTTAACCAAACTGCCCACTTTCCTTCAGCCTATATAGCAGGAAACACTTTCGGCAAAAATGCATTGAAGACGCATAGAGCCGATACACACTATCCTGCAGATCATACTTTAACATGCTCAAAAGCAACGCAAATTTTGCATATGGTGACCATTCCAACAGCTGGAAATCAATTTTTTTGAATCAACACAACAAAACCATATGAATAATAATGCAGCCATAAAAAAATGCAGAAATGTGTTTTTAAATGGGAGGAAAATGATTGTTTGAGAAAGCAGAATGTAAGCTTAACCAAACTGCCCACTTTCCTTCAGTCTATATGGCAGGAAATACTTTCAGCAAAAGTGCACTGAACAAGCATAAAGCTGATACACACTATCCTGCAGATCAAAAACTGTCATGGTGTACAATGACAAGCATGAAATTAAATGAAAAGGAAACTTAGAATCACGACACACAGCTAATGTGGCCAAACAGAAAGACATCAGAAGCCTATCATCAAGGCTTATCCGGGAAGCAATTCTAGTCGGCTCAGTTGATCTAGTCATCTTCCGACACAAAGTTGGCACAGAGAGACCTATTTGCTTTATAGATGACAGACAAAGGTCGACAAAAACAACCACTCGTTATCTAAATACTTTGTATTCCCCCGATTCTACAGCAACGGAAGAGACCTTCCGCTACTTATACCATGCGGTGGAGGGCGGTGATCGATCTCGTCACCTTCAAACACAGTTCTGGCACAAAAACTCCAGCCCGCTGTGATAGTGACTGCAAGTACCATGTACACAGCCACCGATTATTAGGTACTATCTCAAGGTAAGAGTATACCCTTCGGACAGCAAGCCCACCGAGAAGCTTGTAGCGAAGAGATCCAGCTCCCGGATCCTCCGTCCCTTCTCGCAGAGGCGGATCTACCAATAGGGCAAGGTAGGGCGGCCGCCCAACCTAACCGGACTGTTTTACCCCGAGTCGGGGCGCGGGGCAGAGCGGATCGTGGCGGGGCGGGGCGGGGCGGGGCGGCTTGCGGTGACGCCGGCGAGGCGCACTGCCGGAAAGCGGCCAGGTCGCGAACAGGAGAAGGGAAATTGACGAAGAAGATGATCCAATATGCGGATGAGAGTGGCGGCTGGGTATGGGAGTGGAAATGAGGGAAAAACGGTGTCTGAATATATAGAGGGTAGCACGATCGAACGGTTAGGGTTTGTGTTAACTCTTTTGTACATCAGCCCATAGCTTCCTTCTAATTTCGGTTTGGGGATTCACGTTAGCGTGAATATTATTTTTGGAGGGATTCACGTTAGCTCAGCTGGAGTATAAAATTTTATTATGACACAGATCAAAACAAAAAAGTCTAAGGGCTCTTTGAAACACCGGATTTTCACAGAAATTTTTGTAAATTTTTTATAAAAATTAGTTTAATTTAAAAAAAACAAAAAATAGAAAAAAAAATCTCTATTCCAAAGGAGGCCTAAATAGCAAAGAGTCAATCTACCTCAGAGTCAATATTCCTAGGAATAGCAGCAGGTCACGTTTTGTAAAAACAACCTGATTCAAAAACATTTGCAGATGCAATTTCAGATTCGAACCCGCACTCGCGGGTGAAAAATGAAACCCGCACCTGAACTCGTCGGGTTTCGAGCAGGTGTCGGGTCCCCATTGGATTTACACTTTCTATGATATAGTTACACAAATGGGTGTCGGCTTCTCCATTATTATAAGAATGATAACAGATAATCGGATGAAGCAAAATTTCACCTAGCAAAGATGAGTTCGAGTCGGGTGAAGAAAGACCCGCATGATAAAGAAGAATATGCGTGTAGTTTTAGACCCGAGAAACTATTAAAGTACCCGATGGGTCACTCACGAGTGAGGACAAAAATCGATCCGCACCTGTTTTTTTTGGTCGGGTGTGGGTATCAAGAAATGAGAATTTTTCAGAAAGAATCCGAAAATTTAAAATGTTAAAGTTTCAAAGATGAAAGGAATTCATGTCAATAACTCAACTTTGAATTTGTATTCAAATTTAAGAGTGAATATCAAAACTTTAATAATAAAAGTGTTAAGATATGAGAAACAAAGATATTACTTGAAAATGATTAAATAACTTGAAGTTATACAAATTTAATAGAGATTCATTCAGGTTGTAAGAGCCCAAATGAGTTTTGAAGCCTTAACAGACCCTTTTTTTTTATGACTATTACAGAATATAATAGAATTCGAATTACAACTTAAACCTAAAGTAAAAGTTGTTTCCCTGGAGGTATTCTATTATTCTGCAAAGTTTCAAAACTTTCAAAGCTAGGAAGATATTTCTCTAAGATCTCAAAAATTGGTTAATTGACCTGTTTTCTAGCAGATTCTCAAGTCTGCTAAACGGTTAACTATTTTCAAAATTCTATATCTTCCACCCCCTTGAGGAAAACTGTGCATGTGATTTATTGTGGGGATCACGTGTTGAAGAAACTTTCTACAAAGTTTCGAGCAATTTCGGGCTTGTTTGCTATTCATTTTTTTGGGTTCCCAAATTCCTTAGGCAATAAGTTTGGCTAACCATTTTTTGTCAGTCTTAACAGTCAACTGTCTTGTGATTGTTGCCGGAATTAAATGCAATTCAAAATTCAACTTGATTCTAAAACAAAAGTTGTTCATCTATCCCAGTTCTACCGATGTGCAAAGTTTCACATTTTTAGGAGTTCGGAAGGTAATTCGAAGTTGGTTACCTGATCAGCAGATTTTTTCAAGTTTTCTTATCGGATAACCAATTTCGAAACTCAATATCTGTCAAACCCTCGTGAAACTGCCTATGCATGTTGGTAGGATGGTAAATTACATTGTGAAGAACATCTCTACCAAGTTTCGTTCACATCGGAGCTCGAAAGATATTTCCTTAAGACCTCCAAATTTGGTTAATTGATCTGCTTTTCAGCAGATTTTTCAAGATTTCTTATTATTTAACCTTTTTCAAAATTCAATATATTTCACCTAGCTTTGCAAGAACCTGTGCATGTTGGTTATTTTGTATACCACATGTTGAAGAACAGCTCTACCAAATTTCAACTCATTTTGAGATCGTTTGCTCGTCTTTTCTTGGTGCGCAAAATGCTTAAGCATCAAGGTTAGAGAGGAGCTCCCTGGCGCATGGGGCCCATCTGTCAGCCCCTTCCTCTCACTGCTTGGCCTGGCTCGGCATTGGGCAGAATGGGCGGTGCCTGACTCGGTCCCTTCTTCAGGAGCACCCCCCAGCCGGCTCGCTCTCTCTCTCTCTAGCGCGCACTGGTGCTTTCCTCGGTCGGACTCGCCACCGTCGCCGAGCACTGCCTTCGGCCATCTCAAGCCCCGGATCCGCAGCCGAGAGCTGCGCCACCCCGCCGTCTACCTTTCCTGGCCGCCCCTTCTCCTCTTCCTCATGCGCCCGAACGGATTGGTGTTTTTCCCCAAATCTTTGTCCTTCGAGCAACCGGCCAAGCATGCCCAAATCTGGCACCTTTTCGGTAAAGAATTCTTCGATTCCTTTCTCAATCTTGTTGTTCATCACCTCCCTCAGCTCTAGGGTCAAGAAATCGGGCAAAATTTTGGGTGTTCGCTCAGGAACTCGAGTTTTCCTCGCAGACGTCCGTCGGCCGCGCCACCTCACCGTCACCGACCACCTTCCGGCCCCTTCCGTCGACGACAACCTCGACACCGGTTTTCTCCTGGTCCTCCTCAAGCTCTAGGAGCAAGCCTCTTCAGATTTCGTCAACCGAGCCGAGCTCACGGTCTCGCCGGAGTTCAGTCCGCGCCGCCCCACGCTGGCAGCCTTTTCCGGTGAGAACCACTGGCTGGCGACCTCCTTTTTGGTTTCTACGCGTTGCGCGGTGCACCTTGGTGCAGATCCCAGCCGCCAATCCCGTGCGGTTAAGGGCTGCTACCCTGTGGCCGGTTAAGGGCTGCTACCCTGTGGCCGACCATGTGGCCAAGTCCAGAGGCCGCCACGTGGGCCCCATTGGGCTGGAGTTCCATTTTATTTTCGAAATTCATTTAATAATTGCTCAGAAATCCGTAAAAACTTACAAAAATCGTAGAAAATGCTTATGAGCTCAAAAAAATTACAAATAATATATCGTTGGAATCCTCTCCTCATGTAGAATATTTTAGAGCTATCAAAGTTGCATTTTCTACACTGGATTTATTTCTGTTGATTAAATAAGGTGCATTATACATATATGCATATCATCATTTTCATGCATGATTAAAATGTAAAAATTTTATATTTAGCTTCTAATGATTATATTCTGTCATCCTAGAATTTATTAGAATTTATGTGACTGTAGATTATTTATAAATGATTATTTACTATTAGTTAGAAATTAATTTATTATAAATTCATATGTTAATAATAAATTGTAATAATTTGTTAAAAAATTAGTTTATAGCCCTACTAATATTATGAGCAATTAAAATAGTAGTTTATGTCTTCAAGAACCATTTTAAGGAAAATTAGAAGTAACTTCCCTATTATGACTATAGAAATTCATTTTTTTGGGTAAAAAATAAGAAAGCTTGCCATATAATTACCAATAGCGTGTTAATTTGATAAACTCAATCATCATGAAGGCATTCGCATAACAATCCTTTCATGAGCATGTCATCGCATGACCTTAGCATTTTATTAGGTGCATAACTAATCACGCTCGCATATTATTTCATGCAATTAGAAAACAACGTGAAAGACCAGTAACTTGCTCTAGTTGCTCCGGAGTCGTCCGTCGCTGATGATTTTTCTCTTGTCTGTGCTAACTCTCAGCAAACTGAAGGCAAGCCTCAGTGCATTAATTCTAATTTAAATTTTTTTATTTTATCACTATATATTGTATGGTTAATGTATTGTGCATTAAGTTGTAGGAGTTATTTGGAACCCTAGAATGCATGATAGTGCTATTTACCCCTATTGATTATATATTGGTACATGTAACTTGATGTAGAGCTAGGTTAAATCATATTTGACGGTAGAAGTTGAATGAATGAGAAATCTCACTCGCAAGTTATGAGTTGTTATTCTGGTGACCTTTGTCCCATAAAATGATAAACTTGAGATTGGATAGAGAGTAGTTTGGCATGAAGGCATGTTTCCTGTGTGAACTCATGGCCGGAGTGTGGTAGCTCTGTCTGTATCGATTAAGGATCGATTCGAGTGTGGCTTTGTTGAGCAAGTTTGAACAGTACCGAATGCATACTAGGGATGTGGGACCTAGAAAACTGATGTAGCAAAATGTTGTAGTGGTTAGACGAACCCTATCTTTTTTTACGAGGAGTAGAGAAAGACTTGTGTTTAACTATGAATAGACCCAAGAGGTCATCGCGTGAAGGACTTTGTTCTTGGGAGAGGTGCGTTTATCGGATCGGTCCTATGGTGTTGCGCGAAATGTTGCCATGTGCGGCTTTCAAAAAGCACATACGTGTCGTGTACTTCGGGTTTTCTCAGCTGATGTAAATCGATTATAATTGCTGTTCCTCACAGTAACGAGTACCCTTTGTTCACTGAGTGATATCGTAGTAACAATTGGACTAATAATAATAATATAATTTGTTGCTTAGGTTAAAGGTAATTTTTTGGTAACCATGTTTGTTATTGATTATAGTGCAAATTAAATTTATATTATGTGAATTTAACTTACCGCTAAAAGTTAAAAGTAAGGATCTACTAATAGTGCTATGCTTTATGCAAATGGCCATTCCTGTGAGTCAGTCTCTCATACTTAGAAGTCAGCTGTAGTTGACCATTTTTTACGGGTAAGTCTCGTTGAGTAATTAGTACTTATAGTTTATTATTTTCTCTTTTTGTGCTATAGCTCTTACTCTTTATAGCTGATGTGACTATTACAGCAAAGTGGTGTGGGAAGGTGAATCCACTGCAGACTGATCTGTTGAATGGGTTCCTTATTCCTCTACTCCAAGTCGTTCCTTCTTCCTCTACTTCAGATCGTGAAGAATAAAGCATGTCTTAGAGCGAGATATGTTTTATAGTAGAAAACTGTTGTATCTTTTTTGTATCGCTTTCGCTATGTTTTAAACTTATCTCTCCTAAGACCACTTGAACATTTATTGTAAGACTTTAATAGGGTTTCTATATTTTATATTATCACTCATGTTGTATTATTTGAGTATTATTGTTCAATATCACCCGAGATCGATCCTAGCGAGCCGTCTGTGGTTTTTGGGGTGGTCTGCCACACGCACCCATACCCATCAAATGCAAAACCGACGGGTACCTGAAACCCGCACTCGAATTGCCATTCCTAAATGTTCCAACATTATCATCCGAGATCAGTTTCATATTGATGCTTTATGAAATGAATTTGCTTATGAGGTCAGGTGGTTGTAAAACAATCGCTTATTACATTCCTCAAAATGGATAGTAAGTCTAGGCTACCTTGATGCTTGAGAGATCATCATGTCCACCAGCAACCGATTCCTCAACAGGATGATAATGGAACACATCAACTCTGTTCTGAACCCAACGTTAGGCATTCTCCAGCATTACATCAGCAATCTCAGTTCAGGAAAGGCAGGGCTTAACTATACAAAGGTGCTTAAGCTTTCACACTTAGAGCGTGTTTGGAACGAAGGAACCACGTAGGAATTTTTAGAGGAACGCATTCCACCGGAACGGAAGCTGCCAGCGCGTTCGGAACGAAGGAATGCTGCTTTCCTTTCCTTCGGAAAGGAATCTTGGCAATAGCTAAACATCCATTCCGATCGAAAGGAATTCGTTCTCCGTGCGTTGCTCTTTCTCCGATAGCTGTTCCAGCTCATGCGTTGCCACAGCTCCGTCGACTGCTCGTGTGCAGCCGTAGCTCTTGCCGCCGTATAAAACTGAAAGGATAAAGCTTGATCTTTAATACTTTGTTTTTTTGCCTTAATTATTTTCCTTATGTTAGGATCATAATAAAACATTACACCAACACAATTCAAATTCACTTTTAGATTAATGAAGGAATTTAGAGGTGGCTTATTCTTCTATTCCTACATTTTCACTCCTGCAATCCAAACATCAAAAGTTCTCGATTCCTTTTGTCGTTACCATAAAAATAAGAATTTCGAACATGCACAGTCAAATGTGATATTATCAGCCCGAAGTCACCATTGAATGATCGTGGTGCCTTTTATAAGAAGTCCTATCAAGAAGAGCTGCAACCGACGCCATCAAGACCTCATTTGACACTATCAAAGTTCTCATACTAGATAGTTTATTCTTAGATTAATGCACACTAGTAACTCCAAAGTTATGGCATTAGTAACCTTTATATTCAAAGACATTATGGCTCATAAACAGTCACTTTGTAACTCCTCATCTTTTGAACTATAACAGAGACACATAAGAGACCCATAGGGGGCATCTGATCTCATCTGGAACGAGGAGCTCTCACTCACCAGAACACCTTTCTTTCCCTCTCAGAAAGATATTTTCATTGGCCATTCGCCATCACATATAATACACGTCACACGTTATTATCCTCCAGAAGACCCGAACCAGTCTAAATTCATGTGTCTCTCTCTCTTGATGAATCTTCGTACTAGCAAAACGTCCTCCAACCAAATATCTGTCGATCTTGATCCGTAGGCCATATGTCGATAGAGGCGCGCCAGGTAAGGACGCATTGTTGAAGATTCGTCAAGTTTTTAACAAATCTTCAACGCATGCGTGCGTTCATCTCGATCGATTCATCGCCGTCAATGTCAAGAAGGAGGCCAGATTGTGTCTCCTTGTTGTCGCCATCAACGCCATCTACATCGACTCCATAGTTCTGAGAGTTTAGGCAACATCAGACTTTCTAAGCATTTCGGCAACAAACTTTTTGAACTCAACTTTTTCAAAGTTGATTTCCCTAAGTCAACCTTCAGAAGTCAATCCCTAGAAATAGATGCCTGAAATCGACCCCCAAGTCGACGCCCAAGGCAATTCTCGAAGTCAATGCAACCATCTGAACACCATCCCATTCGGTGCCTAAAGATCCATCAAACACATACATGTGTTAGCAGAGAAGTTTATTTCGTTTTTTATTATCTTCATCCGTTGCGTACATTAATCCTTATCGGGTTATTTTATTTCTTCAACCACCATCACATATGCATGGTTATAGGAGCTACTTATCTGTTTAAGGAATGCATCGTGTTCTTTATAACATTTTTATTATTTTTATATTTCATCAAATTGATGGTTGACTATTTCTATGTGATATAACTAATGGGTTCCATGTTGAACGCAAGCCATCCCATCAGTAGCAGACGCCATCAGAATGTTCGGGTGGGTCATTTACAATTTGGTCCCCACTATTGCTGAACCGAAGGACTTCGGGTGTTTCAGGCTCCATCGGGAAGCCTCATCCTCATCGAGAGTGTCAGACGAACAGTTAATACTGAAAATATTTTTTGTCGATGCCTAGTACTGAAGCGAAGGACTTCGAGAGTTTCAGGCCACATCGAAAGTTAACTTGTTACTCACTGGGATTTTTTCTCTAAGGCTTCATTGGGAATTTTTCCTCTAAGGCTTCATCGGGAATTTTAGCAGTCACGTGCTCGCTTCGAGCAAGATAATTGGTCATCGTTCGTTTCAGATAAGTCGTTCTGATTGCTTTATTTATTTTAATATTTTATAGCACTACTGCTCATTTTATCTCCATGCACGTACTGTGTTTAACAGAATAAAACATCGGGCAGACCCGAACTTTCATTTTGTACGCTTATTTTATCAAGCGCTTATTTATTTCACATATATCTGTGACATATATATTACAGAATTTATTTCTTTAAATATTTTAATACGATATTTACCTGCTTATATCAGCTAACAGGGATATTTTTAAACCCTATTTTTTAGCTACATCTTTAAGCAAGGTTTCTGAAATTTTTATTATTCTGAAGATTTTACACAGAATATTATTTATCATTTTGGATCTCCAACTTTATTGATTATTCTGTATCTATAATCATAATTTTATTGATCATTCTAGAGATTCAACCGAAATATAAAATACTCATCATCGGAATTTTATTTTACTGATTATCTAAAAATTCATCTGTACAGTGAATGGAGCTTTAATGCTCAGAAGTTACAATTGTGCTATTGATGGCTCGTTTTTAATGTGCATGGCATCAATAAGCAGACAATTATCCCAGCAATTCTTTCATCTTTTATTGCTTTTACTAGCTATATGGATATTCAACCGGATCTTATTATTAGAATATTTCTCTCCAACATGAAGGCCACATTAATGCTCAGTGATTACTATTATATACACCACTAATGGCTATGGCATTAATGCGTAAGGCTATATCATTAGTGGTTATTCATATACAGTTATTACATTTTTTATTTAATTTCTTTAAAATATTCTACTACTACAAATATTTTCTCAACAGATTCATTGACTCTTCAGTCATATCTGGCAGATGCACTTGCCCTCAAATTTAGTTATTTTCCTAACCACTCGCTGGTTCACAGGAATTGCAGTACACAGGACCTTTTAAGCTCACACATGATCTTTTGAGATCACCATTCGAGCTCTCTATAGTAGCCACCGGACGCTAACACAAGATACGACCCTAATAGTCACTTGCGGCCATCTTTAGAGTGATTTACTCAAATAGCTGATATGCATAAGCTATGAGCCTAATCACACCTATTTACTATAGGCACCCCATGTATGACTTCAGATGTTTTTGATGTTTTGTACAGCAACCTTTTTTAAGTTGAAAGTACTTAACAAACCCATCTAATGTGCATACAAATTTTACTTCGGATCAGACCCGAATGAAAAATAAACCCGCACTATATCCTTTTTAGGATTCGACAACATATGTTGACCCGACCAGGCGCTCGAGGGCTCTATATTTTCTCTAGCAGAATTAATTCTTCACTTCGGACCAGGCTCGAATGGAAAATAAACCCGCGCTATATCTTTTTAGGATTCGACGACGTGTATTGACTGGGCAAGAGCTCGGGGCTCGATATTTTGTTCTTCAACAGAATTATTACTCTACTTTAGACCGGATCCGAAACAGAAATAAACCAGCACAACATCCTTATCAAAATCCGACAATATTTATTGACCCAAGCATACGCTCGAGGGCTCTATATTATTTTCTCTGACAGAATATGACTCTTTATACAAACTCCACTTCTATAAAGAGTCGGGGGCTACTATCATACATATCTGTCTCAATTTTTAAAGTACATATCAATATTTTACTGTGATTCTACAGCAATAAAAAGATGAAGTTTTTAAAGGCACCCATCAGCACTCGGGTGTAGCTTTACAATAATAAAAAGATGATGAATTCAACACAAAAACTTCATCAAACTTGAAGGCATTATTGAAGAATTATGATCACTCTTCATCCTCAGCAAGAGGAGATGATTTTATCGGTTCATAAAGAAGATAAGTCACTGCATCAAATAAAAATCAGTGACAATATGAAGCTCTTGTGGCTCTATCATATTTTTTAAAAACTTTGGCTGCTAGATGAAGTTATTTTTACTCTCTAGCTTCAATACGAGCAAAGCCAAATTTATTATTTTTCCATCAGTTCAAAAAGAAGACAAGTCACTGCTTCAAATAAAAATCAGTGACCACGTGAAGACTTTGAAGCTATGTCATATTCTTCAAGATTTTTCAAAACTTCAGATGCCCGATGATTATTTTAGTATTTTAAGTTGTGCACGCTCGAACTTCATGATGCACCAAAAATATATTTTATGACACCCTCTCCTTTTAAGAGCTTACCTCCCACTACCAATTGTACAAGATGTGAACTTAAGAACAACACAGAAGAAAATGCAAGCGCGGTTGTTAATGCCAAAAAAGACAATACTCGACGGTATAAATGTCCATAAAAAATGACATAAATGCGCTTGCATAGACAAATTTTCGAAGACCGAAGATACGCTCTTAAAGACAAATTCTTCAAGACCGAAGACAGATTTTTAAAAACTGAAAATAAAATATGACGACATTGAAAGGCACGCTTGAGAGCTTATGTCGTTACCATAAAAATAAAAATCTCAAACATGCACAGCCAAATATAACATTATCAACCTGAAATCACCATTGAATGATCGTGATACCTTCTATAAAAAGACCTGTAAAAAAGAGCTGCAACTGACGCCATCAAAATCTTATTTGACACTATCAAAGCTCTTATGCAACGTATGCAACATAGTTTATTCTCAGATTAATGCACACTAGTAACTCCCAAAGTTATGACAGTAGTAACCCGCTATATTCAAAAACATTATGACTCATAAATAGCTACTTTGTAACTCCTCATCCCTTGAACTTGAACTAGAGACACACGACAAAGACCCACAAGTAACATCAGATCTCATCTAAAAACGACCCAAAAAGCTCTCACTCACAAGAACACCTTTCTTTCCCTCTCGGAAAGACATTTCTACTGATCATTCGTCACCACATATAATATACACCACACTAAACATAGAGTTATTATCCTCCGAGAGGCCCGAACCAGTCTAAATCCTTATCTCTCTCTCTTGAGTTTCTCTCTTGATGGATCTTTGTACTAGTAAAGCGTCCTCGAACTAAATATCTACGATATTGACTCGTAGGTTGAGCGTAGACACCTTTATTTTTTAATCCTGCGGTTTTCCCTCTTTCTCCATTCTTATATTTTTTTTCATATTCCTGTGTTTTTTATTCCTTCATTCTAAACGGGGCCTTAAGGGTAAAAAAATTCAGGATACAACATGCCTAATGGCATAGACACCAGTTTCGAATTAACACCGCCAGCTTAATTGCTAAACTGGGATTGGAAAAGCTGAAGCTTCACTGAGCCTTGGCAACTGGTTCAAGGGCTTCGATCATGACAACACTGTTTCCCCTGATAACCTGCACAAGAAGTTTATCATCAGTACTATATTGTGCTAGCACCGGAATTTGGCACAAGTATTTTTCATTCCAAGAATACTGGTGACGCATGTGCTGATGGATAAAAGTTTAGACTTGCTGGTAACAAGAGCACCAAAGAAAAAAGATAGTCACTCACCACCATCCCTATATCATTCCTTTCATTTCCGTTGACCTCCACTGTGTTGTCGACAACCAAATTCATGAACTGATCAAATCCCCGCAGCGTGCCAATCACAACACGGTTTGCATTCAGCTTGACTGGCAAAATAGAGTGAGGTAATGAGTGATTAGCGCATTAACTCATTAAGGAAGAATAGTAAAGTACAAACTATTCACATTACATCCAGCTAAAGTGCAGATTGTGGCTTATACCAACATCAAAGACAGCACCCAAATGAAATACTAATCCAAACAGGCAAACAGTCATCAATCCACAGGTACATTAATTCATAACAACTGTAATCACAATATAGCTATCATAGATATTTGTAGGGCTAAATGTTTCACTATTTTAGGAAGACCAAAGAGTACAGTTAGCAACACATGACTGAATTCACAAATCAAGAAGGGGAATGGTGCACTGTTAATGGCCACATCAGAAAACTTAAATTTCAAGGGGGCCAAAAAATCTCCAGTATCAACGAAGTCAAGTGAGAACACTCTGCCCACTGTCAACCTTAAAACCATCACCATTATAGCAAGCACAATCCGTGCTTTCAAGTCGTCTGATTAATCACAATTAATCGATTTATCAGTCCGCTGCACTCGATCAGGGAGGGCACTGCGATTAAAGTGATTAAAAGCCTGGTCGTTCGGTTGATTGACAATTAAACATGATTTATCATACAAATAAAAAAACAGATGACCAGGGCATTATTTGATTTTGGCCTCATACAATACATAGATAAACTGGCATCTTTTATGCATACAGGAAGCAGAACAAAACAGTAAACGCCCTGTCAGAGTAACTATGACAAAGAAGCATCATTTGGATAAGAAATCCATAGCTTCACTAATATATCATCATTTAGGGCATTTATATCATCAACGTACATAAGTTAAAAAGCTAATAAAAGTCGTATATAAATATCTCAAGCAACTAAAATAATAAATTAAAATGGACTGATGTATTTTAGCTAACACAAGGCAACCTTCAGCTAGACCATTATTTACTCTTCAAGTGACCCTATTCAATCCTCCATACCAATTGTCAAACACATTCATGCGGAGTTGCGACTTGGGAGCCAACATAAACATGGTACTCTTACAACCTAGCACACCACCTAACTTCTACACAAGTGACAGATTATGCTACACCGGTACACCGGCGCATCTATCGACTTATCAATGGGTAATGAGGACGGCAAAACAAATTTGGGATCGGAGTAAGCGCACTTACTTTGGAGCTTCTTGTCCATGTACCTGCGATTCGCCAAAGCAAAACTCTGATCAATACCGTGATAAAAAAGAGAAAAAAAAAAGCAAACACAAATGGATCTCGACTCTCAAGAGGGCGAGAAAGGAGATTACTTCTTCAGATCTGGAGGTTGGCCCGATCTGCTCATGGCTACACCCAAACAGAGGATCTAAAGCCTGTGCGCGGAGCCAAATCCTGAGCCTTTTGTTAATCGGTAGCCGCCGCCGCCGTAAGAACCCTGAACCCTAATCCTCCGGAGGTCGGGAGTCGGGACCGGTCTCCTCGCCTGTGTCAGTGTCAGTTCGCAACCCTCTGACACTGCGGCCTGCGGGCCCCGACTTTATTTGGCCTATATCAAAATAGCACTATGCTCAGGGGTCTTTCCGCAAACCATCCGACCCGGCCCGGCCCAGTCCCACTGCATCGCACCGTTGCGAAACTACCGAGCTCCTCAGTTCTCAAACTCTATCGCGTGCGGACCGCGGAGTCCACAGGGCGGATAGAGATGCGAGCAGGCACCTCCGCCGGCGATGCGGGCCCCAGCTCCCCCGCCGGCGCCAGGGGCGGTGCGCCTACGCGGCCACGCAGGTTCCCTGTGGCGGCTCAGCCAGAGATCATGCGTGCGGCGGAGAAGGACGACAGCTACGCCGCTCACGTCACCGAGGCCTGCCGCGATGCGTTCCGCCACCTCTTCGGTACTGGGAGAATCTCTAATTTGTATTGAGCCTATCTTTGTGTTGTGCAATTGACGGTGAGCTTATGGTCGCGATGATGATGATGCAGGTACGAGGGTTGCGGTTGCTTACCAGAGCGAGGTGAGAACTACTTTCTCCGTTCTTCTACTTAGACACTCAATTAGTGGCGATTCATACTTGAAAAGGGTTCACGAGGGATCGTTTTGGTACGGGAAACGTGTAGTGGGCATTGGTCGCTATAGAATTTTGTTGATGGCTGAGTGGTTTATAGCATCTGTATGGTACAAAATGCTAATATTCAGAACCTATAACCAGTATTTGGGATTGTAAAATTGTTCAGCTGTTGGACGGCTCTGTGATATTTGGCGTTGTTCGATTTGATCGTAACATAAAGTCAATATCCGTGAGGCAGCATGGCTGATGCTTATGGTTTTGTAGGAAATACATCATGCTTAGGGCCCCTTTGGTTCAACTTCTTTGGAAGTGATTTTCTCTGAGAACTGAGAAGTGACTTTCTGAAAAGGAGTGATTCTCTTTGATTTTCTAGGATAAAGTCTTAGAATCAGGGCAGAGAAATCAGGAGAAGTTACTTTTTTTAGCTCCTAGTTTCTTAATTCATTTCTTAGAATCACTTCATAGAATCAGCTAAGAATCACTTCTTGTGAAAAACAGCATTTGGTATAGATTCTCCAATTCTGATTGAGAATCAGCTCCATGGAGCTCTACCAAACAAGGCCTTAATGTTGCATACTGGTTGTTGATTGAATGATAAAAATTGCCATGTCGGTATAATAGGTGTTTTTGCATTTGATGAAACAGCTGGAAGGCCTTTTTTCTGTTTATTTGAACAGCATGAACTTTTATAGAGCTGCCAATAAAAACAATTTGGATATTAATTTTCTGCCTTGGTATTTGCTATGCATGTGCAATGCTTAGTATGTTGTTCCGTGTATGTTATAAAATGCAGCTGTGACTTACGCTTGATTTTATGTTCCACAGATAAAATTGCTTGGTCAGTCCCTCTATTACTTGCTAACAACTGGTTCGGGCCAGCAAAGTCTCGGGGAAGAATATTGTGATATATCTCAGGTTGTAATGTGTTTTCTTCTTAGTATTATGGTTTATATTTTATCATTCTGCTTTTCTCTTTACTAGTAGTCTAGAACACATCCACTGGCAAAGTATATTCCAGGGTACCACCTTGCCCACAGAATGAACTATGTTGAATTGAATGATGAAGTAAATATGACATTTTATTGATATGTTAATTTGGCACTCAAATACAACACATGAAGATCACATCAATCTAGTGATAAGGGGATATTGAATGTATAGTGAAATGATTTAATTTATTCCATCTTGTGTTAGTTTTAGGCCCATAAAAGGATTATTGGAAATAGGGTGATACTATTATGCTGACGTTGCCCATGCTGTAATTTAATTTTCCAGGTTGCAACCTCACATGGACTTCCTCCTACACCTGCTAGGCGTATCCTTTTCATTTTGTACCAAACTACGGTGCCCTATCTTGCTGAACGAATCAGGTTTGAAAGTATAGTTTGTCAGTCCTTTAACCATGAGTATCATGCAGCAAAAGGCTGATTGGATTTTTTTTTCTTTATTTCCGCAGCTCCAGAATTGTTGCCCGTAGTATTGCTCTCAATGAATCTCAGTTTGATGATCATCCTGAAAGTGTAAATCCTACTGGTGCCGTTGCCCAGTCCACAACAAATAGTGATATTCATTCAAGAAACTTGAGTGTTTCTGCTTTGTCAAGATTAAGAGGTCGAGTTCATGACTTGTGGATATGGGTTCTTCAGAAATGGCCTTCGGTATGATTTTGTTCCAATTTCTGTGTTTGATGATGTCCTTCTTTATCAGTAAAAAACCTCTCTATATTCACTCCTTGAGAAATTTTGCTGGAGGCTTATGGCTCTATTAGCGATACAATGATATTTTGCTGTCTAATACCTCTAAGCTATCTACTATTTGATCTTAGATGCTGCCGTTTGCGCAAGATTTTATACAGTTGGCTATCCGAACAAACCTAATGTTCTTCTATTTCGAAGGTACGTCATGTGCAATAGACCATGCAAAATCTTTGTTTCGTTTATGATTGAGGGGCAGTGGATAGTGAATTCATGATGGATTAGGGTAACAGCTAAAGTATTCATACGAGCTGAATTAATTGTGAACTAGTATGCAGATGAAAAATGCTCAGAGCAGGGTTCAGCATTGATATCAACTAATGTAGCATAACATGTCAAAAGAGTTGCCTGATGCACGGTCATGATCTGCCCGCTTATCAGAATGCTTCATATGTGTGTAGTGTCATATGAAAAATTTATTGTGCACCAAAAATATGCTCTCTCTCTCAATCCACTACAGTAGGCTGTTACATCTTTGTAATAGGGTATCTTAAGGCTTAATGAAATGATGTCATGACAGTGACACTGATTCACAGAATATTTTTGCTCTTGTCACCTGATCTGTATCTGCATGATATGTGTGATATGTAATCTTACTTTAATGCTCCCTTTGCTGTAGGATTGTATTATCATTTGTCAAAGCGTGCAGCTGGTATTCGTTATGTATTCATTGGCAAGTCAATGAATCAGAGACCTAGGTATTTTCGGTTACCTATTTGCTCATCTACTTTGTGTAAATTCTAATACAACATGAACTTGCATACATACAAATAAATCAGGCAGCTATAAATTAATGAAGCTATGTGTTAACTAATGAATCTGATGCAGATCTCAAATATATTTTTACTATCCTCATAGAACCTTTTTATCATTCAAAGCCTCCAGGAGATCATCAGATTGAACTCAAAACATTTTACAGGTATCAGATATTGGGTATTTTTCTATTGATTCAGTTGTGTATTCTTGGTGCTGAAAGACTCCGAAGAAGTAATTTATCGTCAATAGCTAGTTCCATTAACCAAATATCATCGGGAAGCTATACATCATCAACAGGTGTGTTGTCTCATACTGAATTATCAATCAATTTTCTTGTGTCTTATGCTGATCCACAGAGTTTACTTGTTCGCAAGGATACAAATATTTGAGTGTTGATTTCTCTGTCTGACAATGGTGAACCAGGTCGAGGCATACCTGTTCTAAATGAGGATGGAAATATAATCAGTGGTATCCACAGTGGTAAAAGTGCAGATATGGCTTCTCATTCAGAGGTATTTGCCTTTTCAGATAAATTTCAAGTTTGAATGAGTATTTTTTGTTTAGTTTAGGACGTTTAAAACTCAACTCTGTTAACCATTCTATATGTTAGCTTCTGTCTTGGATGACAATACAAATCCAAGACAGCAAATTTAATTCTGAAAACTCAGCGGAGCAATTTTATTCAGAAAACAAGCAGTTCAATGAATGTGACATTCACATATTTAGGTTTCATTTAATATAATGTATGCATGAATTTCTATTCATATATAGGATTCTCTATCTAAAATTCAGGCTTCCAATGGCATGAGCAAGTGCACCCTCTGTCTCAGTACCCGCAAGAATCCTACTGCCACAACCTGTGGGCATGTCTTCTGCTGGTAAAAGCGTGTTTTTTCAATTCTCATGTTTTGACAGATGTAAACTGATCTTCGTCCCTGCAGCCTCCCTTGACTGGTTTGATCACTCATCACATACCTTGTAGGAACTGCATAATGGAGTGGTGCAATGAGAAGCCTGAGTGCCCACTGTGCAGAACTCCAATTACTCATTCGAGTTTGATTTGTATATATCACTCAGATTTCTAGCAAGTCATACACGTCTCAAAGCAGAATACCAAACCAATTTTTTGCTGACAGTGCAAAAATCAGCTAGGAATTTGCAGGCTAGCACGTTTTAATATAGCAGAAGATGGAGAGGTTCAAGTGACCATTTCAAGATGTTAAAGTGCAGTTAAAATTGGTTTGGTATTCTGCTCTAGAGTCAAATTATCAAAGAGCTCTAGACACCACATAAAGTAAAAGAAATATTTATTTGTTGCGCGAATGAGAACATATATCTTGTATTTGTATGTGTTTAGGCACGTGAATTTTGTAGACTAGAACAGTGGCATACTTAGATCATAGAGCTCTTTTGCAATTTGGCTCTTTTGCAATTTGCTAGGGTAATTTTTTGTTTAACATTAGTAGCAGTCTACATGTCTTGGGAAATCTGTTCGGTCCATGATTGTAGAGGGTGGTTGGCCTATTCATACATTAATCAGACAGCCTGGTACCAATCAAGTGGTATTTTGGAAATGACATCAGCTTGTTCTGCTTATTCTAACTGCTGATTACGTGCGTAGACCATCTAGCTGACTATAGTGAACTGCCAGTTTCAAGTCACTTTGGGAATAGGTCATAAAATTTTCTTCACAATCTGCATAACAATGTCAAAATTTCTGACGAATCCAGATCCGTGGTCAGATCTGATAGCTCCGATCCGAATTCTTTTATAGGCACCTCTGAATTTTCTATATGATGCAAGCTCGTTGCCCGTGTTGCAGACTTGCAGCGAGCACCCCAAACTAGCTCGCTTGCCGCAGCAAACGGGCCAAATGAAATGATTCCACCATTATAAATCCAACTTGCCACGAGCATCTTCGTGTCACTGTCCTCCTGCTGCTCAATTTTTACCTTCCCGTTGTTGTCATACTGACCCAACCATGATTTGCCTCAAATCCTTATCACCCCATCTACACCTCCCGACGCTCCGCCGCCTCAATCCCTCCTCCTCCACCTTCCGCGCCGCCGCCGCCGCCGCAGCCGCTGCCATGTCCTCCTCCACCGCCGCCGTCGCGACCCCGATCGAGCACATCGTGCTCATCAAGGTGCGCCCGGAGGCCGCCTCCTCCGGCGCCGCAGCGGCGATGGTCTCCGCGCTGCAGGCGCTGGCCACACAGGTCCCGGGCCTGGCCTACATCCACGCGGGCCCCGTGCTGCGCCTCCGCTCGCCGGCCGCGGAGGCGCTGGGGCCCACCCACCTCCTCCACTCCCGCTACGCGACCAAGCCGGACCTAGCCGCATACGCGACGCACCCAGCCCACGTCGCCGCCGTGCAGGGCCACGTGCTGCCCAACGCGCTCGACACCACCGCCGTCGACTGGGTCAACACGGCGCCGTCCGCGTCCCCCGTGGCGCCCGGCAGCGCCGTGCGGCTCACGCTCGCCAAGGCCAAGGAAGGGGTGGAGCCGGCCCGGATCGTGGAGGCGGTGGCCGCGGCGACCAAGGGCGCCGCCGAGGAGAGGGGCGTCAAGGTCAGCTTCGGGGAGAACTTCTCCCCCGCGCGGGCCAAGGGTTACCAGTTCGGAATGGTCGCCGTGTTCGACGGCTTGGAGGAGCTGGACGCGGTGGAGGGGGACGGGAAGGTCGAAGAGGCCAAGGCCGGTGTCAGGCCTCTCCTCGATGAGCTGTTGGTGCTGGACTTCGTCGTGGAGCCTGACGGAGAGGCTCCAGCGCCGGCAAGCCTGTGAGAAGTTTCAGATTTGATTTCAGTGTCCGGTATATTGTCGATTCAGGAATAATGGACTCGTTGTGGTTGCCTACTTGTGAAATCAGGAATGACAGTTCTATGAATAAGAATTGCTCAGCTTAATTAGGGATATAAAGGATCAAGCTCGAATATTATGTTAGTTTGAGATATATATATAAAAAAAAAACGCATGGTGCACGTAGCTTCTGTTTGCACAGGCCCAAGTAACTGTGCGCACACTGTTATCTTAAGATAAATGTTACGATAATTTTGCTTTAAAGGAAAAATGGAATTTGTAATTAAAGGGAATTATGGTAGTGCCGTATTTTGTAATGCTAGGCGTACTAATTTCACGTCCTTGTTGGCCATGTCCTTCTCTTCAGCCTGTGCTCCTTTAATCTTATTGTCTATTGACTATTATCACATCTTGATGTTCTCCACTCTCCTTCCTCTTTCTCTTCATCTTTCTTATCAATGCCAGCTCCTATAACTTATACGTACTATATTAGCTCCAATTATTATTTTTCTGCCTCTTCATCCTCCCGGCTTCGTCCATCATCGATTTCTTCAACATCATACCACTTGCACTACTTGATGGCTTTGCTTGGTGCCCCAGCCCCCCTTGGACATTCAAATTCCAGACCACTGCATGTGCCCACTTTGTAATAATTCTATGGCACCGGTGCTACATGGCATCAGGTTTCAACTCAACATTAGTAAATATGGTAGTATAGATGATTAATATGAGCATTTAAGGTTAATGTTGAGACTCCGTGTCACAGAATTATTTTTCTCCCATCTTGTTCCCATCACCTCCTGCTCCAGGGGCGATGGCGGATCTCAGCAACAACCACCACATCTTCATCCTCGCAGCTGTGTGCGCTGCATCCCTGGTCAATTCCCTCCCCTGCATCGACGGCCTCATTGTAGATCTCAGCGACCATGAGCCAGGCGGTTAAGTTCTGCAGAGTTCTTTTTCCATACGGGCGACGGCAAGGAGACAAGTTCTGCTCAGCTGCCTTTCCCATTGACGGTGAGCCAGACCTTCCTTTTCTTTTCTTTTTTTTACTATTAAGATTGGAGACAAGTTCTGCTCAGCTGCCTTTCCCATTGACGGTGAGCCAGACCTTCCTTTTCTTTTCTTTTTTTTTTACTATTAAGATTGGAGACAAGTTCTGCTCTCCTGCCGTGTGCATGTGCACTATGGAATTGACATCTTTTTTGTTTGTTTACTCTTACATATTTTTATTCAGATTGGAATATATTAGCCTCGCCATAGTTCACGTGCACACAAGTTGTTTAACATAATATTAGGCTAAACAGATTGGAATATTACATGCACACAACATATTGGATTTTTTGTCACAATGCAGCTGCTACCATCATCTAATTTCTCGTAACTCATCCTGGCATGATTTATTTCCCATTGTTGTGCTGAAATTATCCTATTGTTTGTATCTGCTTATCGGATAATAAATGTGGAAAATGTTAATCGGTGATGAGTTATAGATGGAGACAAAGGTTAAGGCGCCGAAAGCAACCTGGGACGCATACGCCACTCGAGTGTTTTGTGAGATTTGTAAGGAAGAAGTGCTTGTCAAGGAATATGCTGATTTTACGTGTAGATAATTTTTCATTTTCATGTTATTAAATGTCTTGTAATGAAAATATGTGTAGGTAAATATCATCTCTTAGGATATCCTAATAGAAAAGATTTTCTAAGCCTTTTACAAAGGCCGAAAGTTTCATATACCAGAATTTTAAGGTGACATAGGCCCAATGGAAACAAAAAAGTGCTCAATCATGCCCATTTTTTTTTCGCAATGTGATAGAACATTCTTTTGATGTGCTAAAAATGGAATGATGAATTCTATTTCATATTCTAAGTTATTCATTGAGAAGAAAAAAAATATCATCATTATATACACGACGCTTTATAATATAACCCGTCACCTCATGCTCACATGATAACAGCCTTACCGCTGCTGCGCTAGTCTCCCCCTTCCGTGTATGCCCAGACATTCATGTATGGCACACGCACGGGACTCGAAGTCGATGATTGCAACGCCGCGGAACGCTGGAAAACCATGAGCGCGGAGCGACGACCTGCCAGCTTGTGGTCGCACATGACGCGCACAAGTTGTGCGCCACAGTACAGGAGGCTCACAAGTAGATCACGAGTGGCCGCGCAGAGCACAAAACGATGGCGGGAGCTGTTTTTAATTTGCAGAATTCATTAGGGTTGTTCGCTCAATAAATCATCGACGCACAGGGGCTTGAAACATCTTCTATTTATTCTGATGTCCGAGGGACGCAAACTACAGAACAGTCTGAACCTAAACACACACAAGAGCTCATACTAGCTAGCAGGCAGACGACCACGAAAGTTCAAGCTCGGAGAGACATGGAAGCTGCTAATGCTACCGTCAAGAGCAGCTTCTACCACCCACAGCACCTTCTAGTCTGCTTCCAGTACGCAGGGGCAGGGAGCTCGGTCCACGCCTGCGCCGCCTGCGAGCTGAGAGTCACCGGCACAGGCTACCGTTGCCAGGAGGGCTGCGACTTCAACATCCACGAGTCGTGCTTCAGAAACCTCCCGCAGTCCCACTCCGCCGCCGACCTGCACCCGCACGAGCTCATCCTCACCCGCCTGGACGCCAGCTTAAGGTGCGGCCTCTGCTGCGAGACCTCCCACAGGGGACGCTACCTCTACCGCTGCACGCCTTGCAACTATGCCGTGCACCCCCGGTGCACGAAGCTGCTGCTGGTTGACAAGGAGCCCCAGCCCCAGCCCCAGCCTGAGCCTGAGCCCCAAGAGGCGCCACAGGGTGAAAGGCGACGTATCAACGGGACCCGGGAGTTCGTGTTGGGCTGTACTAGAGCAACGCTCACCGTCTGTCTGGTGGTGGATCAGATCTTTGGCGAAAACTTTACGCCGGTAATCGAACCCCTGAGAGCAGCGGTGGATGAAATGATGCAGTAGAAACGGCGCATGGGCGCCGCCATGCGCGGCGTCGATAAACCACTACCACTAAGTATTATTCCCTTCGATGTTCAATTGATGGTGTTTTTAGACACTTAGTTCATTTTTTGAACTAAGAAAGTGGCCCTAATGATATCAATTGAAAACCGGGGGAAGTGTCACATGTCTTTGCTTGTTACTAGCTGTTTCAGCCGTGGACCTGCTGCTACACTCGTGTATTCTGTCGAATGTCTTATATAGATGTACGTTTTTCTTTCTCTTAATAATGTATGAAAGGCTTCTCTTTCTCTTAACAGTGTGTCAAATTAATGAAATATATGCGTTCTTGTTTTGTTTGGAAAAAAGAAGGATGTGGAGAAAGTGGTATTTATGATTTGCCAGCTACCGTGCAATAGTACGTTACCGGGTCAATACACGCGCGTACACTCAATCTGTTTTCTACTAGTTATCGTTATGATAAGAATTTTACCTTAAAAAACTAAATTTTTCAAAAGAATATTATGTATATATCACAAATAAATTTCTCAAATGGAACTAGCAAAACCAATAGGGTACCCTCTCATAAAATGATACAAATATCATGTATATATCATCTGCAATCCCACGCCGTGGATCACTGATTTTATCAATCACCACCTCCAGTATTTGCTTCTAATCCCAAGTGAACTAGACCCTAATGGTGGCCACAGATCGTCCAACAGCATATATCTCTCTCCTCGTGGCGCATTTCATCCATGGCATAAGACCGCAACGGCTACCACAAAACAAGATGAATACAGTACTCGATCGTCTGGATTGAGGCGGAATCAATTCATTTTCCCACTCTTTAATTTCCTTCCAAATCATCCATGTACAGTACGCAAGAGGACAAGATTCTATTCAATTAACCACTGGCGTATCCAATGAGTGGGCCAGGTATGCCGCGGTATACCTAAAAACTTTTTTAGCTCAAATTAGACCTAATACATGTGTTTAAAGTTTTAATTTTAACAGATATCTAAATAGTAAATATACATAGATAATTTTAAAATATTGCTATATATGTGTATCAAATTTGATAGAGATGACAATAATTAAATTTTAGAGACTAATATAGGTCTATGTTAGACTGATCTAAGTATTTAAATTAATGTTTACGTTCTCGGTTTAGGTATTTATTATCCGTTTTATCTAATACATTTTTCATTCAGATGTTATTGCTCCGCCGTGATTTTTGACATCAAATATACTTAGTTCTATTGAAATCTTCAAGCGAAATACATAAAATATTTAATTTTGAATGGCAGAATACTTGATAAAAAGATAGAACTTTTGTTTTGTAGTGACAGAATATTTGGTGTTTTTTTAATATTTCTATCTCTCTTACGAATCTGAGTTTAAGATGTATTTACGAGTTAGACTTTTTTTTAAACCGCATGAGTAAACTAAACAAAAGTTTGATATTATAGTATAAAGTGGTTTTCAGTCATTCGGATGGGAAGAACAAATACTTTGTAGTTTGCTCAGTTTTTTTTTCTCTCTAACTTTTAATGACTGACGCTGCTATCATATTTGCTGTTGTCTTTATTCGTACAGCTAAAAAAAAATTTGGTATACCCTTCGTGGCTTGGCCAAGGGTTACCAGTTCGGAATGGTGGTGGTGTTGACAGCTTGGAGGAGCCGGTGGACGCGGTGGAAGGGGACAGGGACGAATAAGCGGATTTAGTACTAGCCTCCTCACATACTCGCTACATTCGTCACCGTCGTATCGATAAATGAACGAATAAGATGAATCTTCTATTTTTTAAAAAAGAGTAGATCCCACTTATGAATTTACGTATACATTATCTGCCTCCCTCCTCAGTGTAACTGTCGAAGAGGCCAAGGCCGGCCGATCAGCTCGATGAGCTGTTGGTGCTGGACTCGTGGTTTCTAAGTACATGTGAAATCAAGAACGACAGTTCTATGAATAAGATTTTTTTCGCTTAATTAAGGATAAAGGATCAAGCTGGAACGTTCTTGCAATCTCACCAGTACACTGCCTATATATGCTTTCATTCCGTTTGATCAGACATAATTTATTATCAAAAATACTTTAATGTTATTGTGATGTCGATTATGACAACGGCACAGAATGTTAAAAAATTAGAACACGGAATCCTCTGCCGCTTGACAGAGGACAGAATGCCGCTGCCATGTGGGCCCGCAGCGGGTTGGCCTCACATGGCAGCTACGACCTGCCAGCATGCATGTGGTTGCACATGCTGCGCCTAACTGCCGACTAAGTACTGCTCTACCTATTTTAAAATATAAATATTTTTAAGTTTAATCAAAGTCAAATTTTTATTACTTTAACTTATTAATAATGTATAATAAATAATATTTTATTATATAAAAATTATATTTTTTTATTTATGATAAAATAAGTTTTCATAAAAATTCTTATCCACTTATATTTTGAAACAGAGTTACGGGTGAAAGCAGGGTAGAAGCCTCATCAATGTGTAAGTCAAGGTTCGCGGTACCGACGGGTGCAGTTAAACCATCGCACGGGACCTGATTACTGGTCAAACACAGCTTCAGATGCAAAATTTGAAATTTAAATAAAATTTTATAAAAAAATTACAGTAAATCAGTTTGTTTTCCAATTTATATCAATCAATTTTTTCAGTTTCATGGAAACCGACCTATTTTTCAGCTCACTGGCGAAGCTACATTGTACTACCTCCGTTCTCAAATAGTTGTCATTGTAGAATTCACTAATTTTCTCTATTTACTTATCACCTTTGCTTCTCAATATATATTTGTTTATTCTTAATATATCTCTATTTTTATCACTCTTTTCCTTACTTTCAGCACATTCTATTTTTTTCATCTTTCTTAATTTACATGTTCTCTGCTACTCCCTCCATCTAAGAATGCACTGCCTCCATACTCAAATATTGCTTTGGTCAAATATTGGAATTATAAATTACAAATAATTTTTAAATTGTTAAGTTTAAAAATATGAATTTCATATGACTAAATTTATCTTAAAAAGTACTTTAATAAAAATATCCATATGGAGGGAGTAAGCATTTGAAAGGGTTTAGTTTTGTCCAAAAATATAAGCATTTGAGAGATGTGTATACGAGAGGTAGTTGGATGAGAGAGAAGCTTTTTTGTGTGATAAAAGTATGGATATGATAGTCTTTCACTAAATTCTTGTTTTGCACTTATATTCTTGGACAGACCAAATAGAATTACAACTAATAAAGGACGGAGGGAGTAGTTGGGTGGGGTGCACAGACATCAGGTTAAAGAAAAAAATTACTTATAAAGTGACTACCTTAATTTCTAGGCTAGGTTCACTGTTTTAGCTAGCCAACCTGTTTATGACCCGTTTGAGTGGTTTTAAAATTTTATTTATTTAAAAAAAATTAACCGGAAATTATGAACGTATCTGGCAAAT
Organism: Zoysia pacifica; assembly: GCA_001602315.1. Taxonomy (NCBI): domain Eukaryota; kingdom Viridiplantae; phylum Streptophyta; class Magnoliopsida; order Poales; family Poaceae; genus Zoysia; species Zoysia pacifica. The sequence goes on from BCLH01002550.1 coordinate 27,702, forward strand.
AAAAAAAATACAGCTTTCCACATCCTTCTTCTTTTCAAACAAAACAAGAACGCATGTACTATTAAGTATTTGGTTTCATACACTATTTAAGATCAGAAAGAGAAGCCTTTCATACATTATTGAGAGAAGCGTACAAGTACGTATACTCCGTTTACGAGCACTAGACTTCCGCCAGAATACACGAGTGTATGAGACCACATAGCAGGCCCACGGCTCAAACAAGTAGGAGTAACAAGCAAAGACAAGTAGATGTACATGGTACTGCTTCCTCCGGTTTTCAGTTGAGCATCGAAGGGAATAATACTTAGATCGATGGCAGTGGTTTGACGCCGCGCACGGCCGGCGCCCATGCATCATTTCATCCACCGCTTCTCTCAAGGGATCGATTACCGGCGCAAGGTTTCCGCCAAAGATCTGATCCACCACCAGAATGGTGGTGAGTGTTGCCCTAGTACAGCCCAACACGAACTCCCGGGTCCCGTTGGTGCGTGGCCTTTCACCCTGTGCCTGTTGGGGCTCATCAGGCTGTGGCTGGGGCTGCTGGTCAACCAGCAGCTTCGTGCACCGCGGGTGGACGGCATAGTTGCAAGGCGTGCAGCGGTAGAGGTAGCGTCCCCTGTGGGAGGTCTCCCCGCAAAGGTCGCACCTATGGCTGGCGTCCAGCAGGCGGGTGAGGGTGAGCTCGTGCCGGTGAAGGTCGGCGGCGGAGTGAGATTGTGGGAGGTTTCGGAAGCACGACTCGTGGTTGAAGTCGCACTCCTGGCAACGGTAGCCTGCGCCGGTGACTCGCAGCTCGCAGGCGGCGCAGGCGTAGACCGAGCTCCCGGTCCCGGCGTACTGGGAACAGACTAGCAAGTGCTGTGGGTGGTAGAAGCTGCTCTTGACGGTACCATTAGCAGCTTCCATGTCTCTCCGAGCTCGAACTTTCGTGGTCAATACAGGTCAGCAGCTCAGATCAACACGACATCGATCACTTGGCTCACAGCACGGTTATCTACGGTCCAGTTCGGACTTTGTCAGCTCCAAAAATTTCCATGCTTAGCAACTAATGATCGACGTCGTGTTGATTTGAGCAGTTGACCTGCATTGACGATCACACTCAATTGGTTGTCAGTATCACTTGCTAGTCCGACTTCTTAAAAACAAGTATGCGGTCCTTAACACTGCATGGGCAAGTGGCGTTTAATCGCTTAATAACCCACTTGCTGTTTGTTCAGTGCGCACTGGAGCATTGATTTAGTTAGTTGGCTGGCAAGTGACAAGTCAGTTTTGTTGTTAGCATGAAATGATGATTTGATTAAATCTCTCCTCGGAAATACAGAATAATTTGTGGTTGTGCGAATTGTATCTTTTGAAATAGGGTTGTTTTCTTCAGAATCGAGGTTAACAACCGGGAATCAAAAAGATAATTTGACACAAAACTGTAATAGCACATGGTACAATTACAAACACTGCAAAACGCCCGCAAGGGTGGCTACAAGTGTCGACGAAGCACAACCCATGTACTAGTTGAGCAAAATTATATACTCCTCTGTTCTTTAATTGATGTCATTGATATATTTTGATATAATTTGATTTATCATTAGAATTATTTGAATCACAACTTAAAATTTTACACATTCGAGTAAATTTTTTGAATAAGACGATTGGTCAAAATTGAATTTAAAAATCAACAGCGACATCAATTAAAAAACGAAAAGAGTACACTACTTATCTAAAACATGAATCCCAAGGCAAGTGAAATACATATGCGGAACATGCAATCGAAGGAACAGCAGCAGCATGATACGTGCGTACGTACGTAGTTGATCAAGAGAGTGCTTCCCAGAAATCGAGCACAGCCGATGCCAGGCCACCGGTCGCTAGGTTAAGAGCAATCCGACCACCTGTTTTCAAGACCATCTTGGCGACGATTCTACCTCGGCTATTAGTAGCATTATCGTCGCCATTGTTACTGCCACTAGTTTGCTGGAACATCATGTCACTGACGTTGTCTTCGTTGCCAGCGGCCAGATCAAAGGAAGCCGTCAGCGCGGGTTCTGCGAACTCCATAACTTCCACAGCGATATCCAGCACCGATGACGCCACGCCGCCGGTCGCCACGTCCATGGCGACCCGAGCGGTGGTCTTTAGAAGAAACTTGGCGATTTTCCTACGTCGGCTTTGAGTACTGCTGGTGGTATTATTATCCTTGTCGTTGACCTCTGTGGCTGTATCGGAAGAAGCAGCTGCAGGTTGTCCTCCGTCGGCGGCGGCGGCCGCCGCCAGCAGGGTCGTCGCGCACCGCGGGTGCACGTTCACGTCGCACTGCGCGCACCGGTACATAATGCAGCTCCCGGCGTCGGAGGTCTCCCTCCTGCAGACGTCGCACCGCTGGCCGGGGGCGCGCAGCAGGCGGGTGAGCGTGAGCGGGTGCTCCGTGTGCCCGTCGAGGGACACGGACTCCGGCAGCGCGAGCAGGCACGCCTCGTGGACGTAGAACCCGCGCTCGGCGCACGTGTAGCCGGCGCCAGTGACCGCGCCGTCGCACGCGGCGCAGGGATGGGTGGTCGACGACGACGACGCCGCCTCGCTGTAGTGGAGCAAGTGCTGTGGGTGGTCGACGACGACGACGACGACGCCGCCTCGCTGTAGTGGCAGCACCGGCGGCCATGTCTGATGATCTCTGGAGAGTGGAGTTTGCGTGGTTGATTAGCAGGATGGATGCTAATAGCTAGCTAGCTTTGTGTACTGCTTGTTGGGTTTGTCTTCCGATCCGTATGTAGGCTGCCCCTGGACATGGATATATATAGTTTGGTATATGCATCCCGCTTGCAAATTGCAAGCTAAATTGAGCTTAGTAGCCACTAGAGAGTGCAAACGTGTACCAATGGCGATGAGGTCGTCGTGTTCTGTGCGCGTGGGAATGGGTCTTCGTTGCTCGTACTTTAGCTACACGTGCGTACGCTGAGGCTTGGTAGAGATACGTGAGGGTAATTTAGTAAATTTATTGCTGTAAATTTGTTTTTTCATCTAACTATTAATTTAAATAACTGTGACTTCGTCCAACGTATGATAAGTACCAAACACGTACAGTGGCTAGGTCGTCCTACTCGCGTGGAAGGCGATCGTCGCAAAATAAATAAATTGCCAGGTCAACATGCCGACATGGACATGCATGTATAAACTCGGCCACAAAATTACATTAAATAGGTTCACCGTGAGTGAGAAAAAGGGATTATTAATGCTACTCACGGTTTCATGTTCTTTGGTGTGTGCCCCATAAAGAATAAGAAATTAATTTATTTCCTGGTTGAAATTCCATACTGGTACAATATGTACGATGTATTCTTTCATCCTCGTTATTGCATAGACAATAGTACAAGCAGGAGTCAAATTATACTGAAAAAAATAATATGTAAAGTGCCACATAGTTTACCACGATAATAGTATAACCTATTTTAACATTCTTCTCATTAATTTCTTGTCACGTCATCATATAATAAACCCATTCGCACGCAAACCTTCACTGCAAATAATCATTGTGCTCATATTTAAAAGTCTATAAACGTGAGGGATTCATCACCGGATTTGAATAACTCATGATTAATAAATGGATCAAAAGTAAATAGGTTAGCTCAAACACACATTTAGGCGGGCTTGGACGCGACACGACGCGATCCAATGTTAAAGAATGGTTAGCCCACTCCAGACTCCAGCGTCCAGCCTACTTTGCTCCGAAACTGCTTATGCGCTAGCCACTTTCAGCCCCACATCATGCTGCCCATGATTATTGCCGTCCCGCCGTCGACGGCTCCATGATCGGTATGTATCCGCTGTTCTGTTCGACGTACGTAACTTCCCTCTTTTCGCAGCCTTGTGTAAGTATCTTGTATTTTCTTTGCCCTGTTGTCTATGGATACTGGTCTTAATACACGTGCTAACGCTACGGTTTAAAAAATATATAAATTCAAAAAAAAATATTAACTCAATGAAAATATTATTCAAAAAGATCAGTAATGGAAATCAGATTGACTAATCTCATTTGAACACAAAACTGCGCACGAAGTAGAACCACTTTGCACTACCTCCTGAGCCTAGTTCCGGGACTCGGGCCGTGCCGGGCCGTCGTGTTTCAGGTCGAATCGTGCCTCAGGCCACCGGCCCGTCGTGCTTTGTCGGGTCGTGCCGACCAGCTCGACATGGTGAAAATGTGACCCAAACACGACATGCGGCACGGTGGGCCGCTGTCGAGCCGTGCCTGGCCCAAACACGGCCCATGTTCCGCAAGTGATCGAAATCACTTGAATCTAGCGCCCTGCTCCCGTGTCGGCCTGTCAGATTTGTTGTGGCGCTCTTGCAGTATTGTTAGCTGTCTGGTCAGCCTCAGTGACTAATCGGACAAAACTTTTTGACATTTTTCAAATTCCTTTTTTTCCAAAGTTTTAAAAGTGACACGATGTGACTGATATTGTCATTTTCAAAAAAAATTCCCAAAAGTTTTAAAAGAGACACGATGTGATTGGCGACCGGTGACGACATGTGTGCGAGACGCGCCGGGCATTAGTGCTCGACGTGAGCCGGAAAAAAGGTGGTCACGGGACTGCAGTGCGAGCCAAAAAAGCAAGGGTCACGGGAAACAAAAAATTGAGGGAATTTTTTGTTTTATTCATTAGATCAATACAACTTAAAAGTACAATGCCTCGTTAAAAACCTTATACTCAATGTGAGTCCCCTCAATAAGGAAAAGAGTACAGTGTACTAATACAAAGATAATATTTATTAATACAAAGATAATCTTTACTATACTAAACCAGGGGGGGTTCTCTCGAATCCATCTATAATATCAGAAGTAATTTCAATTCCATTTTTAGATAACCAAAGTAATATGTGAACATGGGGTAGTCCTCTTTATTGAAATTTAATTGAATATAGAATTGCATTTACAGGACCAAATATTTTTCTAGATCGTAAATCACTTAGTGTTTCTTTTAATTTCATATGAAAAACTCATACTATTATGTCAGATCTATCACTTGGTTGTTGACCAGGTTCTAACATTTTGATTATTTTAGGCCATCTAGTATTACATGTGAATGTTATAAATAAATCAGGTGAAATTTGTGCTTTACAAAGTGATGAAGAATCTGATAATAATGATCTAGATCTTGAAATCATCCAAGGTTTGATTGAAATGCTAGATAAATATAATCCTTTAGTTAAAACATTTCATCATGCACAAGATTTACTAAAACAAAACAATGATATAGATATAAGTATTCGTATAATTGGCTTAGAAAAAGGCGATCCAATACAATATGAAATGCCTAATCCCAGTGAACTAGCAATGCTAGTAATAGGTGATTTAACATTAGAAAATTATAAGCGAGATATCATAGTAAGCACATGTGAACAAGGCCTACGACAAAAATCTATATTACATCCTGCATATTTTGCTTTGCAATATCCTTTATTATTTCCTTATGGTGAACGAGGAAGCTGGTGTTGTTCTCTAGATTCTGCTGCTTCCCAATCTTTGAGACATGTTAGTGACTCGACCATCTCAAGTGTAAGAGATGATCTACTTTCTTCAATTATTCTTCCAGCTGAGCTAAAAGTTGATTCCGAGGAAACACTAGACACGGGGACCAATAGAACGTCACGAGCAAATTGGGATAGCACCAGAAATTGGCGTCCATTGTCTTTCCACCATGCAAGGAGGTCGACCGACTCAGTGTCATGTTGAAGCATAGCATCATGTGACACATGATCCATTTCGAGATAGTGGATCAGCTCCGCGTTGGGGTTCCAAGCGGACCTTGAAGGCTGGGTGGAGGAAGAAGAGTCCTTGAACTTTAGATTTTTCCACATGTTAGCCGCCGTACTTTTTCTCTTCTCAGCTTGTTGTTGTTCCGCTCTTTGACGAGGTTGACCGTATTTCTGTTGGTACATGCAAATACTTGAAATATCTCGGATTTCACGTGTGAGTAAGCAGCTGAGTAATCAAGATCAAGTGCTTCACCAATAAAATGGAAAGCAGCATCTAATTGCTCAAGTTTTTTACGTGGATAAAAAATGAGAGCAAAACAATGCCGATTTGGAATAGCATCAAAATATTTTAGATATTTTGCCTTCATTTCTAGAACAATTGGTCCTAGCAGTTCATCATCGATGCACTCATTAAATTTATCAACAAATGCCATTAGCCATTAAGTACTAGGGGCGATGTAGGATAGTAAATACCAGACAAAAGGTTTGTTGCATTGTAAAATGGTTTTAAGAGTCGACGTAAACTTGCAGCAACCAACCATCCATTTTGGGTGAGCATTATTCCTGCCCCTTGAGCATCAATAAAAGTGGTTAAAATTGACTCATAGCCTTTTACTTGTTTGAGCATGAGGTACGTTGAGTTCCATCGGACTTTCATATCAAGTGAAAACTTTGTCGGTTTTAGAGACCTTACCTCGCAGTACTCTCTGAATTTTTTATATACCTGTGGAGAACTCAAAAAAAAAAAAAAGCGAATGACAGCACGGATATTATCTAAATATAAATTTACCTTCGACATGCCTGCTAAACCTTTTTTGCAATAATTACACGTTGCAAAAACAGCAACCCACTTACCGTTTACTAATTCGGTGTTCTTAATGAAATGGTTTCAACATTCTGCTTTACTTCGATGAGTCGTTGACGCGGAAGCTGCAGTATTCCCGGTCATCGGCTCCTCGACAAAGAAGCTTCCAATGCTTCCATCGTGGTTTCCGACCACGTTATCGGGACCATCTCTTCTTCGTAGATATCATCCATTCCATAGTCTCTCATATTTGGAGAGAGCTAGCGTGGATCAGGACTAACCTCTGGCATGGATAGCAGCAACATCGGCTCATGAGCAGAGCCACGAGCATGTCGTGTTACCGATTGTTTTTTCCTTCTAGGAAACATTTTTGAATGTGAATGAATGTGTTGATTGCAAACGAATGAATGTGGATAAATATTATAGAAGTGAAGAACCGGGAACCATATAAATAGAACTTTTTTTTTGAACATTGGTTCTATCCTTTACGACTTATTACTTCATGTGTCACTTTGTATGAGCTAGTACTAATCAATCTAATTCCGCCGCGGCACGCAAAGCACTGGAGCAGCACATCGCATGACAGCTTTCCTGTCCGGGACTTTTTTGAGACTACGGGCCTTTTCCGTGCCAATGGGCTTTTTGGTGCCAATGGGCGTTTTCGTGCCGTCGTGCTTTTCTCGTGCTGCTGGGCCATTACCATGCCGTCGGGCCGTGGCCGCTCAAACGCGATGGGAACCGGACCAAAATGGAGAGGAGCTCGCGCGGCACTCAGACAGAGGGTTCTTGACGACGGGTTCTGGCCGGAAAGTGGTCTGCAATGGAGAAGGGCGCAGAATGGCGGCGGTGCTCGCGGAGGTCGCCGGGAAGAGTTCTACGAGGCAAAATGAGGGGCGTAGGAGGGGCAGAAGATGACGGCGAAGCACCTGGTGGGCTGGACGAGGCCGGAGAGGGGCCGTGATGTGCTGGCGACGGAGGGGTGACGAAGCATGACGGCGGCGCTCGGTGCCAGGGCGCAGGCGCGGCGGTGATGGCTCAAAATGATGGGGATTCGAAGCAGAGGCTCTAGGTGGTGCTGTTGGCACAGGGAATGACCGGTGAGGAGCTCTTACGGTGGCGAATTTGGTGGTGGCGCCGGTGGTTGCCGAAATTGGGGAACAGGCGGAAAACGCGAAATTGGGGCAATTGAGCGTGCCGGTGGCTCAATGGCGAGGAGTGGCCAGAGGAGGAGAGGTGTATGGCGCCTTTTATAGTCGAACGAGGACCGGCTCCGGACGTCAAGATAGGGACGGATTCAAGGCGAGTCGGGAGACACGGGTGACAGCGGGGACGCCGCGTGAACCAACGCGAGGAGTGACGACGGGTGACGGAGGTGGCAGGGGCTTGTGATGATGACAGTCTTCGCAGAGCGGGATGGCGCGCGGTGGTTGGCAGGCGGCGCGGCGCGCTTCCGGTTGGCGGCAAGCAGTTGTCGCGGCGCGGCGGATCGTGATGATGACGAACGCGCGCGGTGGGTTGGCGGACGCTTACGCTCGCAGGATTTGTTCGGGAGCTTGTGTGGTTGCAGTGGGTGGAGTTAAGGCGTGCGCGGGCGGCGGCCATTGGCCAACGACGAGCGTGCACCAGAGGAGGGAGAAAGGAGGAAGATGGGTGCGCAGTGTTGGGCCTCCGGTTGGGCTAGCGCAGCTGGGCCGAGGGAGAGGAACGGCCCATGCTGGGAAAGAAGAGAGGGGGCAGGCTGGGCCAGGGAGGAAGGAAGGGAAGGAATGCGGCCCAGCATTGGAAATTTTAATTTGAATTTGAAATTGGCAAGATTTGAATTGAACTCAAATGCTGATTTAAAACCCAAAATTCGAGGAAACACGAAAAATAAGGAAAAATAAAAAGAGCACTTGTCACACTCTCAGTTTTAATATTTTTAAAATTTCAATTTAGCTAGTTTAATTAAATGTGACTTTGTATTTTGAAGAGGAGATAGAAAAGAAAAGAAGAAAAAGAAAAAAAAAAGTTAGGGTGTTTGTTAGAAAGATTTTGAATTTCGTATTTTTAAATTAAGGCCAAATTTCGGGACGTCACAAGGATATACTTTATTAACTTTTTGCCATCACAGGTTTTGAAAATAGCACAAACTCGATATCATCCGTGGTACGTTCTTGCTAAAAAAAGTGCAAAAAATATTTTTCGCATATATTCACACTATCTTTATCATGAGAAGATGTACTTTCTTCCAATAATAATAGGGATGCAATTTCAAACTTGATTAGCTTTCGAGCAACTCGCAAGCTAGTAGCTCGGCTTGGTTTGTAATCAAAATGAGCTAAAACATGAGTTTAGCTTATTTAAAAATCTATAAAGCCGAACCGAGTCAAGCTGAGTCAAGAGGGAGCTGAGCTGGCTTGCGAGTTTCAAACTTAACATCCAGGCCTAACTTCAACAGTACTGTTTTGGTTCGAGTAGTCGAATACAACGAAGGCTACTGCATGCGCGCGGTACCGCTTCTACAGATTGTCGATCACCCTGTCCACGGCGTCGAGCAGCGGCGAGGTTAGCCCGCCGGTCAACAGATCCGCCACTCTGAAGCCGAACATGCCGATCTTGAGACCGATCCTGAACACGCGGCGAGTCCTGCTACGCCGGGGCTGGATGGCGCCGCTTGCATCCACGGCCCGCAGCAGGATGGCGCATAGCGGGTGCACGTCCAAGTCGCACGGCGCGCACCGGTACATGCAGCTCCCCGCGTCGGAGGTCTCCTTGCAGATTGCGCACCGCCGGTTGGCGCGCACGAGGGTGAGTGTGAACGGGTGCTCCCTGTGCCGGTTGAGGGAGATGGACTCCGGGACCGCGAGCAGGCACGCCTCGTGGATGTGGAAGCCGCACTCGGCGCAGGTGTAGCCGGCGCCGGTGATTGCGTCCTCGCACGCGGCGCAGGGGTGGGCGGTCGACGACGCGTCGGGGTAGTGGTGGCGTGCGAGCAGGTGCTGTGGGTGGAAGAAGGTGCTCTTGACAATAGCGCTACCAGCAGCTACGGCCATGTCGACTCTCTGGACTTTGCGTGGTTGAGTAGCAGGGTCGATACTAACAGCTAGGAGTAGCTTTGTGAACTGCTTGTTGGGTTTGTCTTCTGATCCGAGGTTGTCTTGACGTCCCTGGCCTTGGACGATATATATAGACGAGATTCCTTCAAACCTTTTCAATGTTCTTCTTTGCTAATTACTTTCTCAGTTCTTAAATTGATGTCGTTGTTAAATTTTCACAATAACTTTGACTATTCATCTTATAAAAAAATATAAATATCATATATTTTGTTATAATTTATTTTATCGTTAGAGTTATTTGAATCACAACTTAAATTTTTACACATTTAAACTAATATTTTGAAATACGATAAATGATCAAAGTTGATGTTAAAAATCAACGATAATATTAATTTAAAAACAAATGGAGTACATGTATAACCCAGATGCAAAACAACGACGCGTCAGGCTGTTTAGTAAATTTGGCGTGCATGCATCCCTTGCAAATTGCAAACCAAATTAAGCTTGTTTAGTTAGCCACTAGAGTTTAAATTTGATGCAAACGTACACCAATGGCGATGAGGTCGTCGATCGTGTTCTGGTGCTCGTGGGAACGGGTCTTAATTCGTTTTTTGTACTTTAGCTACGTACGCTGAGGCTTGGTACTGATACGTGCGGGAGCTTTTGCTCTAGTCAATTTATCGGGTCATGGGAGTATAGTGCCCGCACTGTGAATTTGTTTATATTCATCTAATTAATTTAAAATAGTTGTGACTTCGTCCAACGTAGTACGGTGCGAAACACAGGACTGGCTAGGTCCTGCCCGCGTGCGAGGTGATGGTGATGGTCGCGAAACCAAACTCCTGGTCAACATGCCGACATGCATGTCTAACTCAGCCACAAATTTACATTACATACATAAATTCATCAAGTGCGATAATTTTTATTTTTTAATAGAATGAATAGTTAAAATTGATTTTACAAATCAACAGGAATATCAAATATGAACAGAGGAAGTATACTATAAGTACATAAGTACATTGTTTACCTTTGATGGGACCTATTTTAACATTCTTCCCATTAATTTCTTACCTCGATAAACCCTATTTTAACATTATATGAAAATAATCATATAAACCCCATTCGCACGCAAGCCTTTACTGCAAATAACCATTGTGATCATATTTAAATAAAAATCTATAAATGTGAGGGATTCATCACCGGGTTTGAATAGCACATCACTAAATGGCTCAAAGTAAATAGTCAGCCCAAACACACTTTCAGGCGTGGCTTGGACACGAGACGACCCGATCCAATGTTAAAAATGGTTGGCCCACTCCAGACTCTAGCTTACTTGCTTCGAAAGCCCCACACGGCCTGCTTATGCGCAAGCCACTTTCAGCCCAAATCATGCAGCCCATGTTTATGACGTTAACCTGCCGTGCCGCCGCGCAGCCGCCGACGGCTCCACGTCCTGTTCGCCCTCGCCGCGCGCGCGCGAGCGCCTCCCGACCGCCGGTTCAGCGTGCGCGGCGTCGGTGCCCACCCGTAGCCTCCCTCCCAAACGTTGCTCCCCGACCGACGCTGCCCTCTCCCTTCCGCGGCACGCCTTCGTCCGCTCTCCCCGCCACCGCTTGCCACCTCTTCGACGCGTCCTCGCCATGGCGTTCCGGGGGCGCGGAAGGGGAGGCCGGGGGAGGGGAGGAGGGTTCGGTGGGTTCGAGCACCCCGCCAAGCACGCGCCGCACGAGAACTTCCCGGTCAGTCTCTCCCCCTCCTCTCTGTGCTCAGCGTGCAGCGTACCGTTCCTCGTGCTGATGTTGGTGGAATGGCTATGCCTCCAAAGTTGGACTCGTTTGTTGGCTTGAACGATTCGGTTTGGTCGCCTGTGTAGGAGATCGACGTGCCGGAGATGACGTGCGCCAAGGCGAGCAACGAGGAGAAGGTGCTGCTGCATTCCACCTTGAAATTTGAGGAGTTCTGGAAGACGTCTTGTTACCACCTGGAGGAGGATGCTCCCAAGAAAAGTACTATCACTGAACATAACAGTTACAATTTTTTTTCTGTTTTGCTGATACATTGCGATAATGGCCTCTATGCTCTGTTATTCTAGTTTAATCGTGCTGCTTATTGTGAGATTTTACTGCTTGCTTTGATGAAGTATACATTTCGTTTCTGAAACTGAAGTGTAATCAGTGAGCTAGCACTCATGAAGTAACTGGAGAGAGTAATTTGTGAGGAGTTGCTTGCTTTGTCTCCAGTAGTTCATTGTAGCATCGAGTTCAGTTGTGTTGTATGATGTCTGTTTTCTACCTTTTCACTGAGCAGCCTTGTTATTGTTTCTCATCTCTTTTTGGTAATTTTATTAGTTCCAGGACATTTTTCCCTAGCCTAGTTTCATTTGCACAGAAACCCTATGACATGCATTTGGTATGCTGTTTTGCACTGCATTTCTGTTTCATTTGTTGCTCGATAGCACCCCATGTTCGGTGTCTTTGGATTAGGACATGCACCAGGAGGCTCATAGAAATAACTTATCAGGATCACAGAAACAATAGAGCGTCTTGAAGCATTCTTTAGTTTTTGTTTCCTCTTAACCGTTGTTGCTCCTTTTTACATTCTTTTGCATCTAATTAATTTCTGAATTGATATCTTGTCAGAGAATGAAGATAAAGAGATTGAGAGATTTTCTGATAGGAAACGCAAGATACATGCAAAACGTGAATCGCTTGCATTGTATCTTAAACTTACTTCATCCAATTTCCCTGCAGAACTATTACAGGGTAGGTTTGAATAATGTTATGTACATTTAAGTTATTTTCTGCTATATGGTTACAGGCTGAAGCACGATAGATGTTTAACATTATGTTCCTCCCAGGTTCTAGGAGGGGGCAAACAAGCAATAAGAAACTTCGATGGGATAGAGACTCAGGTTTGCTGGATTTGACAAAAGCCAGTGGAACATTTCTTTTATGCTTTAACTGCTGTGAATATTAGTTCGCACTTCGCAGTTTCATGCCAGCTTTGTAGGAATAAAAAATGGTACCCGCTTTACATGTTTATCTCCTTGTTTGCAGATGAGCAGGCATTCGAAGTTTTTGAGAAGCTTGAACAGACGCACAAGGCAAGAGCTTCCTCCTTATATTTGTGTTTTAAAATTCTCATTATCCCTTCTATCAAGATTGAGGAATCAATGTGTAAAACACCTTTTCATTGAAGTCATACCTCTACTAATTTTCTATTATGAGCCGAGCTGCTGTTTTTTCCCCATAGAGCCAACAGGCCAATATGTAGAAATGGTCTACCCTTTAGGGCCAAAGATGCCAATTTATAGACATGTATAAGATAATAAAGACCTTGTAGAAAAAATCAATACTTTTAAATGCACATTTTACACACGAGGCTCTGTTTCAGATTAAGAAACTAGTGAGCTTTGAGCAGCATGCTGGGGTGAGAAGCCTCAATCCAGTGCTAACTTCGTTCCCCTCTCCTGGCCAACTAAGTTTTGGTACTTATAGGATGGAGACAAGAAAGACGAAAAGGAAGGGGATGATGAGGATGAACCGGAGGAGGAAGAAGCAGAGGAGGAAGAAAATTCAGATGATGATTACAATCAGGTATGTACCAGTGAATTTGTTTTCTGGGTTTTGATGAGGTAGAAGAAAGCGTGTTACATGGCGTCGGAAGGGTGTGAACTTTAGTTAGCATCATGACTTTTTTCCTATACGCCACTTTGATATCTTGGTTACCGTGTAGAACATTGAGTTTGATGATGATGACGATGACTGGAACCAAGAGGAAGAAGCACGTAAGTTCCCTGTTGAACCTTTCTTTTTCATTTGGCTGTTTTCTTTTCTTTTCTGTAAATCAAACCCTGTGAATTTGTTCATGTGAAGCTTTCTAAAAATAATTCTTTCATGTGACAGAGGAAGATTACTACGATTAAGTATCTGGTACCACGCAAAGGATTACTCCTTGGCAGATTCTAGCTTCCATTCTTCTTTTCCTTTTGTAACTCATTAAACACTTATTTAGTAAAGGATTACTCATCGTATGCTATGAATTATGTCATCCCCTTCTTCCTGTGGCCATTTTTTACAGAAATTTTCGAAAAAAAAAATTTGAGGTAACACAGTCTATGGGGCTACACTACCTAAGATCAGAAAATTATAAAATTAACTCGGAGAAATTTCAGTTGGTTTATCATTCAGATTTTAGTGGGCTCAAATTAAGTTTTTTTTATTGGAGACCAATTAAGCAATTCAAAATATAAGTAAAATATGCCGTCACTCCCAACAAAGTAAAGAATGATCGAGAACTATAGATCAATATACTTTCTAGTGACGTAAAACAAAAGGTATTTGCAGGAGGCATATCCTAATATCCCTACTCTACCAGGTCATCATTCATGTCTCAACTTAATAATTTAATTCATGTAGTAGAGTATTATTTTAGGACTGGAGGGGTTTGGCCGCATTACACGTCAGTAGTTGATGCATAAACTTAATTTGACCTGGGATTTCAGGCATCCGTTCCGAAATTGTGAATATGTTCAATTGTTAATAGAAATGAGGAATTGCAGTAAGTCCACACCATGCATGATGTTTTCGCCAGCATTGTATTTTCTAGAAGAAATGGTTATGATGCGATTCCAGAAGACCAGAACTGACAAAAGAAAGCTGCGTGCGTAAATGTGCTCTTCAATTTTGTACTCATCATTTGGTTTTTTAAATTTGTTATCATTAGGACAAGAATTTGGATGCAGCATACTTTATCATGTTGATACACAGTAAAATTACAATGAGGTAGATATCATATTTTCAGTTGGGTAATAGCTCGTCAGGTTGAAATAAGCCGGGGTCCCTGAAAGATCGAAGCTGCGTGCAGTGTCTTCATACAAGTCCTCACCCGAACACTGTCAGTCAATGCAGCATAGATTGTTCTCGATAAAGACAGCTCAACGTAAGTAATTCAACCAATGCATCGTTTATAACAAAGAGAGTACCTTTTAGTAACAGGGGTGCCGGGTATGTTGAAACTTGTCTCCAGCAGCATTATCTAGTGTTTCACGTAGTGGAAGCTGCTGAATTGTAGTGAGATACTTCTGGTAGATAAAGTTAAATTCTTTAAACTTCTACTTAATAATATTTAAAAATTACATAATTTTTAATATAAAAATATACTTTTTATAAAAGCTTATTTTATTTTATGACAAATTCAAAAAATATAATTTTTATATGATAAAACATTAGTAATTATATATTATTAATGACTAAAATAATATAAATTTGACTTTGACTAAACCTAAAAATATTTATATTTTAAAACGGAGAGAGTATAACGGCAACACAAATGACAAACCGCCGTCCACGGCATGCAGCATGTTTGCATCCATCTATCTTGGGTAAGCCGTAAGCATGTTACTTTCACTGTCTACTCAGTATTACAAGTTTAATAAACAGTATAACTGTGCATGAAAGCATCTCCTGTGTATCCATCGCAACGATGTTGCACTTGCAATCAGTGATAGCAGATGCTAGTAGTACTAGTTGACCGCATGATCCTTTTGTGGATGGAGAATATTTCCTTTTTCTAAACTGCAAAACTTTGTAGTTACTGATCAGGCTCAAGCTGCATTATTCTCTTTGTGATGTGAATTGTTTTGGTTGTATTACAACTATGCATGGATATGACAACTACAGAATTATTCCTTTTTTTTGGGACAAGGGGATACCCCCTATTTCATTACTTACGTAACGAAACAACGAGTTAATACAACCACTTCAACCACTCAAACAAAGTTCAGAGTGAGAAGCAACCCTGGGATAAAAACTCAACATCAACAAAGTTTAACAACTGGGCCAACTAAACGAAAGCCACAAAAGACACAGAAAGACTGCCAACTAAACGAAAGCCATACGATGACAAAGCAAACCAAAATTATCCAGCAACCAGCACTAGCGAAAACAGCATAGACTGAAAGAGCATCAATCAGTTGTCCTCTTGACTCAAAGAGCTCCCGCACCTGATCTTCAGCTTTGTCATCTTCAGGCCCCTAATCTGTAAACTCAGAAGATTTGACGAAGCACGCTGCTGGCTTCTGTCAATGGCCGAAACTGTCTGTAACAAACTCTCAATCACACGGATCAAGTCTTCTTTAGATAAATCCTTCAAGAGACCTGCCCAGTATTTCAAAAAACCACAAGCCTGATAAACAATTTCACTTGGGTTATGTATACGTTTCTTTTCAAAACATGACTTTGTTTCTAGCTTTCCAGATTGCCCATGCAAATGCTGCAAGCCCAAAAACAGCAAACTTATCGCCATGTGGCAGCCATCGTTTAATCAAAGATAATATTGTTGCACTAAATTAGGGATACAGTTAGCTCCTAAACATACACCAACATAACTCCATACCGCTTTAGCAATCAGACACAGAAAGAAAAGATGATTAGATGTTTCATCTTGAGTGCAAAATTCACACATCACATCCCCTGTCCAATTTCTTTTCTTCATGTTCTCTCTAGTAAGAGTAGCATTTTGCTCCAATAACTACACAAAAATCTTGATTTTCAAAGGAATGTTAGCCTTCCAGATGTGTTTGTTGGGTTTTTGAGGAATATTAGCATGAATCTTCTTATACAGGGATTGCACTGTAAATTTATATTGCTTAGCAAAAGTCCAAATGGAACTATCTTCATTAACAGAGAAGGTGTACCCTTCAACCTTGGATATAATCTCTTGCCACTGCAACATGCAAGTATTGTCAAACTTTCTCTTGAAATTCAAATTCCAATTCATCTCCCTACATTCCTGGATTGTAATACTCTTGTTGTTACAAATATCAAACACGTCAGGGTACTTATCAGCTAAGAGTCTCCGATCTAGCCAGCAACCTTTCTAAAACAAAGTTTGTTCTCCATTTCCCACTCTCCTTTTTCTCCCTAAAAGATACAGGTTTTTAGTTTTAAGCAGATCAGCCCAGCAGAGAAAATCAGATTGCTTGTGTTTGGCACTAGTTAAAGTCCCATTTCGAAGGTATTTTTTTTTTTTGACAATCTCCTGCCATAAACCTTCATCTACTTCTAGCTTTCACCACTATTTACAAAGCAAACAAATATTCATCCATTGAAGATTTTTAATCCTCAATCCTCCATTCTTTTTGGGTAGACAGATTTTGTCCCATTTAACAAGATGATATTTTTTTTAGTGCCACCCCCTTGCAAAAAAAAAGTTTTTCTAGCTTTATCTATGTTTTGAATCACAGTTTTGAGAAGCAGATACATGGACATATTATAGATTGGGGTGTTAGACAAACTAGCATTAATAAGTGTTAACCTGCCCCCAAAGGACATAGAACCTCCCATCCAAATATCAAGCTTCTTGGATATTTTCTGTGGAACCAAATTTTAATCTTTAACATAAATCCTAGAAGGACCAATAGGTACCTCTAGATACTTAAGGGAAAAAACTCCAACTTAGCAGTGAAACAATTTTACATATTCAGAGGCTATGTTATTATCTCCCACAATCAAGACAACTTCACTTTTTTGGAAATTGATTTTCAAACCAAACATCAGCTCAAAGATGTACAAAAGAATTTTCACATTATTAGCTTTTTGCATATCATGTTGGAAACACAAAATAGTGTCATATGTATATTGCAAGATAGCAACCATTTTGTCAACCAAGTGAGGAATAAGGCCAGTAACTAAACCCTTCTGCTGGGCTCTGTGAAACATCTTAATAAGACAATCAGCAGTCATGTTAAAATGGAATGGAGATAAAGTGTCTCCTTGTCTCACACCCTTGTGACTAGCAAAGTACCCTCAATCTGATTATTAAGTTTCACACTAAGAGTACCATTGCAAACTACACTCTTAATCCACATAATCCATATGGGACAAAAATTCTTAATCTCAAGACATCTAAACAAAAATTCTCAATTAACCTTGTCATAAGCTTTTTTGAAATCAAGCTTAATCACTACCCCAGTCTGCTTTTTAAGTTTAGTTTCATGAAGAGACATGATCCCATCCATAATATTCCTTTTGGGGATAAAAGCATTTTGACAATTGTCAATTAACTTGTTCATAAATGGCTCAAGCCTAGTAGTGAGGACCTTTGTTAACAATTTATAGACACAATTAAGCAAGTATATGAGTCTAAATAATTGAATTCTGTCAGCTGATTTGGTCTTAGGCAAAAGGGTAA
>BCLH01002551.1:6840-47128 GCA_001602315.1 Zoysia pacifica
ACTGGGCTCATTCAAACTTGCATAGACAATGGAAGCATGGAAAATGCTAAATATATATTCAATGAAATGTGTAACTACTGTTCACCAAATAATGTGACTTGCAACATCATGCTGAAGTCATATCTTGAACATGGAATGTTTGAAGATGCGAAAGGTCTACTACACAATATTCTGAATGGCAGATTAAGAAGCAAAGTGGGTTCAAATAAAAGTGCAATTGCTGACAAGTTCACTTTCAATACTTTCATGGAGGCCTGTGCTGAAGCAAATAGGTGGGATGACTTTGAATATGCATTTCGCGAAATGCTATCAAATGGGTACCACTTCGATGAACGAAGGCACCTCCGTATGGTGCTCAATGCTTACAGGAGCGGAAAGGTACTTATGTGCCCAAGCCTTTATAACCCATTCTTTGTATACTTTGTAAGAGTATATAAAAAGTGGTTACCTGTTTGGTTCATATCTGTCATGATGGTGGGAGAATCCTGTTGTCATCTTACATGTATGGTTGGGATTCGATATGATACTTGATCATAATAATTGTGACTGCATACATAATTTCTTCAGTTCAGTTTCGGGTTATGTAATTGCATTTACTTTTTTGACTACGCAAGTACTGAGCCCACATCTGGAAGTAAATGCTAATTCAAGACATTCTGGAGAACAACAATGCTAGTTAGTTTCTAGGACCTGAAAGAAAATATTTAAGTGCAAGAGTTGCATGACAGTGCTAAAGCCAGTTCTCATCTTTTGCGCACCCATGTTTGCATGTTCTAGTTTTTGTGCGAGTTACAGGTGCACTTCGCTTACATCAGCAACAGTCTCTTGCAATAATATACTAATCTGAACATTTTTTCTGTCAATCTGCTTTCTAAATCAACTTCTATGTTGTTCACTATTTATACAGGAACAATTGCTGGATGATGTATGGCACTATCTGTGCCATCATAGCCGGGTTCCACCTGCCCCACTCATAATGGAAAGATTTTGTCTGAAACTGATACATGGGGACACAATGGCAGCAATCTCATGCATCGGCAGCTTTCAGGAGAGCAAGATACGCAGCGCGTCCTCCATTTCTTGGCTCAATCTTCTGACACGAAACGTGGGTCGCTTGAAGGAGGAGAACATCACCAAATTAGTTCGTGAACTCAACAACCTCGTTAGTTCAGGGAGTTCCTCTGATTATTTGTACCAAAATATTCTGAGTAGCTGTACAGCATTCCTTTCTGGTGCTACTGTTTAAAAAAGGGCACCTTCTGACCGATAGATGGCTATATATAGGGTCCCTTTGGTAGAGCTTAGCTCTTTGATTTTTTAGATTCACTTCTGATTTTGATTCTTTTGGATTCAATCTTGATTTTTTTCAGTGAAGTGATTTTGTAGCTGAAAGTAATTTTATTTGATTTTTTAGGATAAATTTTTAGAATAAATCAGGAATAAGAATCACTTCACAGAATGTGAATCGGAGTAATCAGAGTAGTTTTTTATTATTTATTTCAGAGAATCACTTTACAGAATGAATCACTTTTTTTTTAAAATGTGTTTGGTAGAGTTTTTTTTATTTTGTTTAAAAATTAAAAGCTAAGAGCTTTGTTAAAGGGGTCCATAATTCGTTTATAACTACTACAATTCCTCCATATCTTTAGTAAGTATTATCAAACACTAACTTGGTGGCATAACTTGTCTGACAATTTTCATTTTTTTCATTGTTGTGCTTATTCGACCAATCATGAATGGTTGAGGTGTACAAATGATTGTAAAGGAGCTCCTAGAAAACATATAGAAAATTAAAAAAGGACAAGAGAAATGGGTATCCAGCAATTGAATCTGTGCATAGACGACAGATTTAATGTAATTACAGAATACTGAATAATTTACAGAGCTTATATCAAAATACAACATAAATCGAGGAGCATATGGGAAGATTTTCAGGTTGAGCTTCTGCACCTGCCGAGTCCTCTCTAGGGTGAAAATGGCATGGTAAAATCCTTTTCGGTTCCAAACCGAATCTGTTCCGAGCATTTCCGAAATATTCGGAGTATACTCGGAATCGGAATGAAATGAGTTCAGGGTGGTTGGAATCGAAATAGGAAATGATTTGGACAATATTTTGATCATATTTTTTGTTACCATATTCGATTTGGAATATTACCGTATTTTTTCAGAATTCAGCAAATCGGAACAGCCCACCCAACAGAGCCAGCCTGCTGGCGCGGCCCAGGCTGCACCGCTCATTAGGCAGGCTGAGGCGCGGCCCACGCAGCATCAGGCCATCGCCCAAGCGTACCGATGCTGCTCACGATCTCCGTTCTACTGGCAGGCTCCTCGTTTTCCTCCGATAAAAAAACAACTCGTTGTTTTCCTTTTAAGTAATACTTGTGGCTGTGTGAAATTTTATACAACTTTGATAAATAATTATGCATCATATCCTTTTAATTAACGTTTGTCAATGGACATTAAAATATTATAGTAGAATTATATTGTGCTAGTTAATGTACGTGACTATGCGAGTTTTTGCATGTGAAATTGAGGTTGATATTTATGTATTTCCTATTTGATTTATCATTTTCCGATCATTATCAATATATTTTTTGTTCTGATGTTACGAGTTTTCGAATTCCGAATATTCCGATTCCATATTTGGAGTCTGACTTTTCCGTTTTAGTTTTCGTTCGGATAAAAATATATGAAAACGAAAACAATTTGGATGTTTTTCCGATCATTCCCGTTCATTTTCATCCTTAGTTCTATCCTATTTATTGTACTATATATGTCCTGAAATTCAATTTCCCCATGTGTCGAGAACACATGGAACACTGAAATTTACTTTTTTAGTAACATGTGCCATTAAAGAAATAACATTCAAAATCATAAAAACAAAAATATAAACTGAGGAAATCTGCCATATTCACTTCTCATAACCGTTCAACTTGCATTCTTCCTTCCAAAATTGTTTTGTTGTCTACATCTAATATAATCTTGAGTATTTGTCTTATTAAAAATTATGAGAAATATTATATATTTAATTATGATTTGCTTAATTTAAGTTATTTGAATCAAGACTTAAAATTTTACACATTGAACTATTTATTTAGTAAGATAAATGGTTAAAAATAATGCTAATCCAACAACGATAACAATTTAGAAATAGATGTTGTAAGCACATAATATGTTGTATGATAACTGGCGACAACATTTACACATTCCAAACACAAGCGAGTGTTTCAATGAAAGTCATAAATAACTAGTGATGGATTGTGTGCTCCCTAAGGTTTACAAAATCTCTCAAAACCGGCCGGTTTCACGGTTTTCGGTGAAATCAGTCCGATCTGGTTTTATCGGAAGACCGGTTTTTTAAAAAAAAATAAAAAAATAAAAAATTTAAAAAAATTTGGAATACCGAAAATCGGTCGATAAACTGGTGAAACCGGTGGGCTTCAAATTTTGAAATCTGAAACCTTAAAAACCGAAGAAATCGGCTGGTTTACTGTAGCAGTTTGTTCAAATTTTAAATTTTCGATTTGGAGCGATTTTCGACAGATTTTCACAGTTTTCGTTAAACCGGTCCCAACTAGTTTTAACAATTTAAATGAATGTAAACCTTGGTGCTCCCTAGCCTATGGATGGTATGATGACTGCATTGCCATAAGCTGTCTTAAACAATGTGGAAGGTCCACACATCACCCACACCTTATATTTATTCACCTGGTAGAACCTCTTCCATCCCAAACCCGTAACATGGTGGCAGTTTACACACACCTTCCAAGATGTCATGCTATTCATTGAGGTCTTCAGCGTGATCGTGCGGGGTCCCAAGAGTCCAATTGCCTTGGAAGAACGATGCCAAATACTGCAAGAGTTTCTATCGCAATAGTCAAGAGTTCACATACATCTCTACAGAATAAAATACACCTACCGAGCCCTATTATATTTAATGTACTATATACGGCTCTACCAGAAAAGTCAATTTCCCCATATGTCAGAGAACACTAAAATTTACTTCTCAGGTAACACAAGCTAATAAGCAAATAACTTTCAAAATCATAAAAACAAAAATATTAAGGCCGTGTTAGGAACGCAGGAATCTCATAAAAATTGTACAGGAACCAATTTAATTTCATAGAAAAAAATTCCTGCATTCCAATAGATTCCAATAGGACCTAATTAAAGAAACCAGCCATATTCTCTTCTCATAATTGTTCAACTTACTCCCTCTGTTCCTAAATTGTTTCCACATTTACTTCTAGCATAATCTTTGACTATTTGTCATATTTAAAAAATTACAATAAATATATATTATATATATTGGTGTGATTTGATTTATTATTAAGTTATTTGAATCAAGACTTAATTTTACACATTTGAACTATATTTTAATATGACACATGGTAAAATATAATGCTAAAAATCAATAGCAACAAAAATTTAGAAACAGAGTGAGCAAGAGAGTAAGCACAGAATAGTGTGGTATGATAACTTGCTGACAATCTTTACACATTTCAAACACAAATCCAATGTTTCAATGAAAGTCATAATTATAGTGATGGATTGTGTGCTCTCTAGCTTATGGATGGTGTGATGATGGCATGCCACAATCTGTCGTAAACAATGTGGAAGGTGCACATGTCGCCCATAGCTTATTTCATTCTCCTGGTAGAACCTCTTCCAACCCAAACCTGTAGTGGCATTTGTGCTGAGAAACACACACCTTCTAAAATGTTGTATTATTCATTGAGGTCTTCAGCATGATCATGAGGGGTTCCAAGAGTCCAATTGCCTTGCAGAAGAACGATGTCAATTACTGCAACAGTCGCAATCATAGCCAACAGTCCATATTTGTGGTGGATACATAACGACTTCTAACTTTGAACTCCTGCTCATTTGGAGTTTTAAAGAATGATTTTGATGTGTGCATATATACGATACACAATTAAACGACAATAAATCACACTAGGCCCATACATGTTTGGTTTCCTCATGTGATGGCATGCAGGTATTGTATTTTTAGTAGTTATAAGGCATCAAATGGAAACATCGGTTTCTTATTATGCATTGGAAATAGTAAGCTTGTTGGCATATCATTTTTGTCATACTTTAGCAGAACTTCAATACATATTCACGATAAATTAAAAAAGTAAATTCATCCTATCCTGTTGTGTTTGCAAGTCTTTTTTTACTATTTTGCTTGTGTTGATCTTCTTTTGAATCCAGACAGATGGCCCATCTGATAGTCGCATCTGTTCATTGAGGCTATTTTCCTCTCCTATCCCTTGATACTTGACCTGTCATCCTTGTCCTTTTCCTTACTAAAAGAAGTAGAAGGGATTCTCTGTAAATTATGAAAATACTAGCCTCTTTGTGATATGACTAACTTTTTGTGGTCTTGTGTTTGATACATTTTGTGATCATGTGTCGATATTGTGACCTGACTTGAGTATTTACCATCTTCCGACTAGGGTGTGACAATTTATCACAGCCTAGGTGCGATACATAGTCATGTGCGTGTGTGTGCGCGCGTGCATGTGCAATTCACACTGTTTTTTTATGATACTGAAGGTACAAGTGTTACCTTTGTCATAATTCTCCTAGTATAACCTCTGACTACCCAGTCGAAGAATGTAGCCATTTTTCATGCCTAGTGACTATTCACCTCCCATAATTTGCCATTGTTTCTTGATTTCTTGATCATTGTGATTGTGGAAGGTTCCTACAACCCAATTGTGTTTCTAGTGTTCTACACACAAGGATTTTTGTACATGTGTGATGTATACAAATTTCCCAATAGTTTACTATGCTCCATCCTAAATTACATGTCACTCATGAACTCGTTCGGTTTTTCAAAAGGAAAACGTCCAAATCACTACCCTTACCTATAACCATTGTCCAAATAACCCCCTAACCTTTAGTTTGGTCTATTTAACCACATCGGTTTAAGAAACAAGGTCACTTTTCATCTTTAATCAAATTTCTAATCTTGATTTGATGACTCACTCTGTGATTGTGCCACATAGGCAGGTGATGTGGATGGGTGAGTTGGATGATTAGAAAATTCCACCTCAGAACTGAACAGAATGAACGTTAGGACGAGTCCAATAGTCCATCCCAGTCTACACAGCTGAGAGCACCGTGGTGGTGACAGGGGCGCACCGGCTGGATCGCGTATGGCGGCGTGACAGGGCCTGCAGCACTGAAGTTTCATCAACGAGCGGGCAAGTCGGCCATGGCAGCTGAATCAACATAGCTAGCAGTTGCAGTGGACACCGTGCCATGAAAAACGTCACTTGAGAGCCTGCTCTGTATTGTGCCGTCAATAGGTATTCATATCAACTCATGACCGTGTTTCTAAATTCGTAACTGATCTAAATGCTTATGTCCACATCACCTGCCAACATGGCACAATCCCAAGGTGAGTCATCAAAACCAGCATTAGAAATCTGATTAAGGTGAAAAGTGACTTTGTTTCGTAAACTGATGGTTAAATAGACTAAACTAAAGGTTAAATGGTTATTTGGACAACGGCTATATCTTTCTCTCTTAATATTGCTTCGTCTCTATCTCTCTTCTCCTTATTTTATGTGCGTTTCACATTTTCTACCTCTTCTTAATTTTGTGCCTACACACAAAATGATTTATAAAGTGAGACGGAGGGAGTATTCGGCAGAGGGGTTAATATACTAAATGTAAACACTTCTTGGTTCAATATATGACAATTAAAAATTTGTAGTCATCAAATATAATTAAAGCTTCATTAATGATCATGTGCCAATTATAGGATTTTCATCAATTATTATGGTTAAATATGATATCAAATATGCGATGTTTCTTTTTTATTTTATGATGTTTGTCAAAGGTAATTAATATATTAATCTAGACCCAATTTGAGGCCTGGATGGACTATTTGCCAATCTGTGATGACAATTAATAAATTGTCATAGGCAGTTCCCTATCCATGGTGTTTTCAATACTCAAAAAAGAATAGCATAATCATATTATTATGGTTAAATATGATATCAAATATGCGATGTTTCTTTTTTATTTTATGATGTTTGTCAAAGGTAATTAATATATTAATCTAGACCCAATTTGAGGCTTGGATGGGCTATTTGCCAATCTGTGATGACAATTAATAAATTGTCATAGACAGTTCCCTATCCATGGTGTTTTCAATACTCAAAAAACATAGTAGAATGCTCATATTATCTTGTGTCTCACTTGCACGCAAACCTGGCTGTTTAAACTGCCCCTTCCCATTCACTCAATGGGTATGACACCAAGGTGTATACCTACTTGCAAGATCCCCGATCCTAATTTTTCACCAATTTCATCCTCCCCATTTTCAAGGAATCAGCTGAACATTTTACAAAATCTAATTAAGGGTCCATTTGACATAGCTCCACGGAGCTAATTATTAATCAGAATCAGAGAAGCTGCGTTAAACGTTATTTCAAGAGAAGTGATTCTGACTGATTTTGTGAAGTTAATCTTTAAATAAACTAAAAAGCTGTGAGATAAAAAAAAATAACTTCTTCTGATCCTACTAATGGGCTACAAAATCACTTCTCGACAGAGAATCACTTCTCTGCTAGGGGCCTAATATTGCAACATCACAACAAGTACTCCTAATACCAAAGTCACCAGACACGCCAAAACAAAGAACTCCAGTTTAATTAGTGACGAGCTCCGTGAAGCAGCAGCTGGCGTCGAACGTCTTGACGGTGAGCACAGAGCACGCCGCCGACATGTACTGAAATGCAATGAATAGCTAGAAATGTACTGAAAGGTATAGACATGCAATGAATAGCTAGAAATGTACTGAGACGATTATTTCAAGAACTCGGGTATTTAATTTAGCAAAATTCAGTTCAAGTGGCTTCTGACATCTTTTACAGTACTTCACTGAAGTTTTAACAAAAAACCGAGTCCAGGTCAGATTTGCTGCTAAACTTCTAAATTTCATAATAACACTCACTCAGTACCACATATGAAGTCTGATGTATTATATTATAGTTTATCCACGAGCGATAACAACATGCCATAGCTTGATTTTGACAACTTTGAACGTGCAGATGTCCCCTTCCTTGAGCCTGTTATCCTGGCAGAACTTGCACCAGTCCTGCCCAAGCTGGTAGCTGCCCTTCTTTTCCTTGGAAACATCAACTTGCCAAGATTTGGCGCTGTCGATGGAGGTCTTGAGTGTGATGGTGCAAGGGCCCTGCAACCCAATTGCAATGAAGAACCCCTGCGCTAAATACTGAAATATTTGCAATTATGGGTTACAGGGTGGATTACTGTAGGAGATTTTACAATTCATGCATCATACAGGATGCGAATGCAAACTGGCATCTTATTAATGCTCAACATTGAAATCTTGCTCATGCCAGTCTGATAACAAGATCTTGATGTGTATGCAGATACTAGATGTTATACAATCACAGGTACTTTGTAGAAAGTATTATGGTAAAATGATCGATCTTGTCAGTAATTTAGTGTGAGTTCATGACGAGTTGACCACATCAACAAAATTATCATATTCCATCCTATATCCTATCGTATCATCAGTTCGAATTCTCACTCAAAATTAAACAGATGTGTATCATGTCAAGCTTCCTAATTCAGTAGGGAACTCTTATTCTTACAAGATTCTTTAGTGACCTGGTTGTCATCTCCTTCTGTATCCAAGATGGTGGCCCAACCTCATAGACAGATCTGGTGTGTAGTACGTTCTTGAAAGAAGTTCTGAAGCCATCTGGTCCCTTTTGTCCTTCAGTACTTGAACTGTCATTCTTGCTCATACACTTCATAACGGAATGAGGAGGTGCTTTCTGTTGCTCATCGTTATATGTTACTGTTGATTCTTGATAAGATAGCAGGAATATGTGCTTCAGTATTTAAAACCCATTTAATCCATTGTCATCTTCTTCAAAATATAAATAATTTAAATTTTTCTTACCCCGCATGATAGTGACATGCCACAGAAAGGTTTTGACAATGTTAAAGGTACAAACATCGCCTTCCTTCAGCCTGTTGTCCTGGCAGAAAATCTTCCAACCATGTCCAAGGTAGTTAACATGTTCATACGCTAGACCATGTACCTTCCAAGACCTGATGCTTTCCATTTCAGTCTTGAGCGTGATTGTGCAAGATTTCTCAAACCCAATGCATCTGCAGAATTTCGGTGATAAAGGCTGCAAACATTTTGTAGCGACTTACACAAATGATTTCATAAGAACAAATACAGATACAAGGACTTCATACTTTTGAATTCCATTTCGTTATAGACTTTTTGCTGAACACATTAATTAGCTGTGCCAGACACAGCGTACTTCCTTAAGTCACATGAGACATATTGATGTTCTATGAGCCTAGCACTTTGTTATTATAGTAAATGTTTTACACATTCTTGTTGAAAATATTACAGTAATCTAAGTTAATCGGTAGACAAAAAGTGCCGCTTACCAAAGTGTGTTTTTCAAGAGTACAAGTGGTTATTGCCTTTCTTATCCAAAATGGTGGCCTAGTCTGGTAGTCAGCTTCCTTTCGTAATGATGCCTTGTTTAGCAAGGTCATGAAGCCACTGGACCGTTTCTTATTTTCTGCATGACATGGATTCTCAGCATCATTGGTTTTACGCTTTCTACTAAAGGAACCAGAATTTCCTTCCTGCTGCTTCCCAGTATCTGGAAATGAAGAAAGCATATATTTGTGCCTCAATACATTATCCACAGATTAAAAAATCACAAATTAATTAAGTTGCACACCTTGTTGGATTCTGGTGTTGTGGTCCTCGAAATCTTTCATGGAGCCATTGAGATCAAAAGCTTTGAATTTGAACACCAAATTCCCTTCATATCTAACGAGCACAATGTCGCCTTCAGAGATGCCATGAAATGCCACAAAGTGCGACCAATCGCCTGAGAAGAACATGCCTGATCGATCTTTCTCAACCTTGAACTGCCAAAATTTGCCCAGGGGATCAAGAATGACCGCAGCCATTTGGCAGTTCATGTACTCATCGGTGACATAATGTTTTACAAACTTTGCAGGTATCATCTGAAACAACATATCTATGAAGTTTAAGAGATTAATCATAATATTCATGCCATATCACAAGCCTAAACATTCCAACCAAAAATTGCAAAGAGTGAGGGAACGTTTGCAAACCATCTTTTCCATGAAATCCAGCTGCATAACCCTGATAAACTGTGGCTTACAATAAAGCCCCTTGATGTTTTTGTTTGCCATAGTTGAAGAGGCTGTAAGATATTGTAACTGATTAGTTAATACAAACAAATGTAAACCCAAATAGAGATATAATTAATATGAATAAATCCGAATTACTCCCTCCAAGTTTGCCCCAAGTTCAGATAACCCCTAAACTATAAAACCATTTATTTAGTCCCCACGTTTTCCAAAACCAGATCACTTTACAACTTTCGCTATAAAACAAGAGCAGTTTTATACATGTCGCCTACCTTCCCATGACTCATCCCTGTGCACCTTTCGAATAGCAAAAACCCTTAAATACTTCCACGATGCGTCTTGCATATCGATCATGGCTGTTTGATCAGCTGGGAGATGGCAAAGGTGTTGCACAACTGTGTATCAGTGAAGAGGAGGGGCATGGTGATGATTGTCAGGGGCAGGAGGCAACATGCCGTGGTGACTGCGGAGAGCTTAAGCCAAGGAAGATGTTATGTCTCCATTGTCCACATAATATTCATGTGTCTGTCCTAGTCAGCTAAACCATTCTCACATATGCAAAACCACTTCTGTTTCATAGGCAATTTCATAGGCAAAGGTGTAAAGTTATCTGGTTTTGGAAAACGTAGGGGTTAAGTAAAGGGTTCTATAGTTTAGGTTGTTATCAAGGCTAAGGACAGCTTGGAGGGAGTAATTTAGACTTCTTCCTAATTATATGCTAAAAGTTGAAATCATTATATGGAGCACACAAATTGCAGAATAATTTTGTAAAATCGTGCCATGAAACAGTTCAAATTGGTTATACCGCCGTCCTTGCCCACTTTCTATATGTGTACACTCAAACTACTAATAATAGTCATTGAGCCACCACTTCCAGCATGGAACAAGATCTATACCTACCAAAAAGTGAAGATGTCTATAACTGGTCAGATTATCTGCCAAGCAAGACCTGATCGAGGTCTTTAATTAATCAAATAGGGTTGACCGGTTGAGCTACACTCTGTCGATTTGCTATGACAGAACTACTAACACTGATATTGCACTACCTAGACAAAGGAAGAGAGGATCCTTATTGTTACTAGATATACTTAAGCTTTTTATTTGCTACAATGGCATGTGGGGATGGCAGCGATTATGGGGAATGGGGGTACTATACAGGTATCCTACCGTTAGACTCAGTTTCCCTAAGCTAGTCTCTTTTCTACAGGTGGCTCCAATCGTCCCCATATCCATGAACCGCAGATTGAACGCAAGCCTTGAGATGCAGGAAATGCTTGAAAACATTGCAGCACAAAACAGGAAAGATATATGGTCATATATTTGGGGAAGCAGCATTTCACTTCAGCTAAATCATATAACATATTGGTTGACCATCAGAATTTAAATACCTCTAGAACTCTTTCTTGCCAGAAGAAGAAAAAGGTTTTCTTCCAGCTCCTCATGAAAGAGAGAAATTTCAGTTTTTGCCTCTCAATACGTGAACCTTTCGGTTCTCGCCCCTCAATATGTGTGACTTTCATTTCAAATCATTAAATACGTTAGCCTCTTCAGAATGAGCCATTTTTAGTTTCCCGCTTCAATTATGGACCAAAATACCCTTCTTCATCTCCGGCTGACCTAGCCGTCGCCGCTTCTCACCACTGGCATGTCCATCTGCTTTGCCCATGCTCGACCGACTGCGGTGGTGGTTAGGTCGACCGGAGACGAAGAAGAAGGGTATTTTGGTCAATAATTGAAGCGGAAAACTGAAAATGGCTCATTTTGAAGAGGCTCACGTATTTAATGGCTCTAAATGAAAGTCACATGTATTGAGGGGCAAGAACCGAAAGGCTCACATATTGAGGGGCAAGAACTGAAAATTCTCCATGAAAGATTATGTTCATACAAATACAAGAGGAATGCCAAAGAGGAGTTACACCTCTCGAATGCGATACATGTGAGCTTTGTATCTCATAGAGATGAATCAAGAACTGCATATCCTATATCACCCATCAGAAGAGTCATAGGAAAATAACTCTTTCAATCGAGTTCCTCTTTGTTTTTGTTTTTTTCTTTTGTAGTGTAACTTTTCTTTTTTATTTAGTCAAGTCGGTCCCTCTAAAAAAAAGAAATGTCCCGGTTCCAATATTCTGAAAGGGAGCTGAGTTTTGAGGAAAAAGTTTGCAATCTCTTCAAGTAATGATATTCCACTACTGCAGTTTGATAACGAACATTCATAATCCAAGTCATGGTTTCCGAAGAAGAAAAATATTTGTTTCCAATGCCATTATCATTCGCCGAACCATTCCCGTATAAGTGCAACGCGAATCTTTACCTTCAGCCGGAGCGCGGAACTCCTTGATGCAGAAGCTGGCGTCGAACGCCTTGACGGTGAGCGTGGCGCCGCCTTCGTGCCGGAGCACCACGAACCAGTCAACGCCAATGCCGTGCGCGGCCAAGAACTCCGGCCACCCGCGGCCGAGGAACGCGCCCTCGCCGTCCCGCCCGACCTCCACGCGCCACAACTTGCTGCCGAACGGGCTCACCACGAGGGCTACTAGCGCGGGCACCCCGTCGGCGGCGGCGAAGCAACCCGCGAGCTCGTCGGCGACGCGCTGCAGAACGAGGATTATTGGGTCAGCCGGCCGGTTTAGCTCCGTCAGTGGAGTGGAGTGTCGTCGCTTGAGGATGGTCAACGGCCGCGGTGTTATGCTTACCGGCCTTTCGATAGGAGGAGATAGCAGCATTTTGAAGTGCTCCGCCATTTCATGCGTCCCGGAAGATGGCCGCCCGGCAACGACGAGGAAGGCGAGAAGGCGAGGGGTCTTTTTGCGTCGGTGGATTTTTGTTGGGTGTAATTTTTCTTTATCGACCTTCTTTTAGAAGCCTTTTTATAACTCCGTCCTTAATCAAATAGTACTACCTCTGTTCCCTCCTAAATATTTTTAGATTTAGATCTAAAATTATAAGTCAAACTCTTATAATTTTTACTAATAATATCTAAAAAATTACATAATTTTTAATGTAGAAATATATTTTTAATGAAAACTTATTTTACGATGAATTAAAAAATATAATTTTTACATGATATAATATTATTAATTATACATTATTAATAGTCAAAGTAATAAAAGTTTAACTTTGACTAAACTTAAAAATGACTTGACAACTGCGACCAGAGCGAGGTGGCAAACTGGAGACGAGATGATGGCAACTGGTGCGGGCAGTGAACCGCAGACAGAGAAGTGAAAGCCGGGAGGCGACGATCAACAGAAAAAGACAAAGGGAACGGCTATCAGGAGACTGGAGTATAGAGTGTGACATTAAAATAAAAGATAAAGTGTGACATCGAAATAATTTATAAAATTGACAGCACCAAAAGAGTTGGGATCATCGACGTCTATGAACTTTTATGTAAAGAGAGATTTGTGAATGAGAAATAAATAAATAAATAAGATTTAATTAAATAGATAAATGAACTAGTTCGTGCCCGTCGTCACGGGCAAAGCAATGTGATTCAATTCACATTCGATAAAAAAGACAATGTGGCGTATTTTTCTTACGTAACAAATAAGTTCGATAAGACATAGATAAGACAAAATAAATTATTAAATCATAAACTTTATCAAATAATTTTCTAAGAATTCTCTCTGAAATGTTATACTATATATACACGCAGTATAATAATAATGTAAACAATAAATGCATGATTAACTTTATATAATATATTTATTAATATAGATTAGTATTTTCGCATGAACTTGTACTTCTTTTTCTTCACTCCAGTTTCTTAGAAGATAAAGGTCCATACCAAAATAAAGAAAATGTCAAAAATTTGTGACAAACTGCACAAGGCTATAGCTCTCATTTTAGCCAGGTTTCAAAGACTTTGTCACATAGTTAAGGTTTACCTGTACTCGAAGACGGATCTGCCAATTGAACAAGGTAAAAGGATGATCAATCTAAAAATAGTCTTTGAAACTACATTTTTAGTGTAATTAGCATCAACAGAAAAAAAAAAGTAGAATCTAACATAGGTAATGCTGAAGAAAAAATGAGGACGGGTGTGGATGGATTGACGATAATAAAGTTACCGTTGAGAAAAGAGGAAGAGCAGGACAGCTCTTGCGTCGAATCGATGATAGAGCAACGACAGTCAAGACAGGGCGTCGAACCAAAAACTTGACAGCGATGGCAAACGAGGCGAGTTGTCGAACTGGTGACAGGGCGGCGGTGACCGCGGTGGGCGTTGAACCAGTGATGTAGCAGGGCATCGAACCGAAGACGGTGTGGTAGCGGTCGGGAGGCAGGGCGGCAAACCGGTGATTTGGCGGTGGTTACTAGGGAAGGGCGTCAAACTGGAGGCGAGGCGGCAGCGATTGGGAGAAAGTGTCGAACCAGAGACAAGGCAGCGACGGCAACCGAGAGACGAGGCGGCGAACCAATGACTTTGTAACCGGGGCAAGGCGACGAACTGAAGACAAGGCAGAAAGTGAACCGTAGACAGGGTAATGGTGGCCGGGAGCCGATAGGCGGGACGAGTCTAAAGATAAAGTGTGACACTAAAATAAAAAATATAGTGTGATATTAAAATAAAAAATAGAAAAAGACAGAAAAAAATAAGATAGATAACCTTTAAAAACGTTTATATTAGAAGAGATTATCCTTTCCCATCACAATCGGAAACGGAAACCAACTTGAACCGACTTTCCGAACGGCAGATACGAACAGCGGCCCCGCGATGAACGCTCCAGGTTCGCCAACACCGCCTATAAATACCCCACCACCTCGGCTCCAGGAGACCCCTGCCAGCCCTAGCCGTACCCGTCTCCGCGCCGCCACCTCGCTCCGCTCTTCTCCTCCACCGCAGGAGAGCCCGAGGCCACCACCGCGCGCGTCGCCGAGATGGTACGCTGATCCGTTCGTCTCGCCGCACCCTTCCTCTACGGATCCTGACGGATCGACTGATCTGATCCTGTTCTTGGCGACTGACCTCCTATTTTTTATGTTGTGTTGCTGGGTCTGTTGGGGGATCGGAGCAGGTGCTGCAGAACGACATCGACCTCCTCAACCCGCCGGCGGAGCTCGAGAAGCTCAAGCACAAGAAGAAGCGCCTCGTCCAGTCCCCCAACTCTTTCTTCATGGTACGCGACAGACACCCCTCGCTCCCCCCGGATTTCAGTCTCTTTCCACATGACGGAAGGATTCGAAATAGTCAGGGCTCTAACTGTGTGATCTGTTTGTTTTCCCCTCATATATGCAGGACGTCAAGTGCCAGGGATGCTTCAACATGTAAGGGTTCATACCCCCTTTAGTGCCCTCTCTCACTGTTATTGCAAATCTCGGTGATGTCGTTACGTTGATTCATGCGTTAATTACATGATTAAGATGAGTTGGTGTCTTCTCCGGCTTTGATTTGTTTGAATTGCACACAAACTATGTTAGACAAATATATCCCTCAGTTGTTATGTCGTGAGAAAGGTTGATAGATTGCACCCATCTAAAAAAAATTCATTTTAAATGGTTGACGTGGTCTGACTGCATGTAATTTGTTCTTTTTGTCA
Organism: Zoysia pacifica; assembly: GCA_001602315.1. Lineage (NCBI taxonomy): Eukaryota > Viridiplantae > Streptophyta > Magnoliopsida > Poales > Poaceae > Zoysia > Zoysia pacifica. The sequence goes on from BCLH01002551.1 coordinate 22,587, forward strand.
AGGACCCTAATCAGGTAGCAAATTGGGCTTCACTGTTTTAGCACAATCCTTTTAAAACATAAGGATTCGTGGTCCAATGTTGTGCTGACTGCTTAGCCACTTGATCCTAAAATCTTTGATTAATTTTTAATTTGATTGTCTTTGGCGCAAGTTTGCCATCGTGTGGTAGTACATTATCAGTGCTATGAACTTGTGATCAAGTAGGTTCAGACTGGTCAGTTAGTGGATAATATGTATTTATGCATTCTTGATAACTCGCGGGACAATATCTGTTCCTTAGTTTTCACTATAGTTTGTGATGCACATGTTGCAAAAGGATCTTCTTGACAGTGAGGTTTGGTTCCAACTGTTCCAAAGAGTTAATATCGATCTTGATTAGTTGTCTTCTAAATATTAAGTTTCTGAGATCCTGCATGAAGCGTGTTAAATGTAGTCTATGTGAACCATTATTTATTTAATACTCTTAATTTTTGTTTGATCGGGTCTTAGTGGTTCTGTAGCATTCAGATCCATAGGATTAAAAGTTATTGATACGTAGGATGATGTGATTTGGGAATTGTTTTTCATACCTTCCTCATTTTCCATTCTTGTTTCACTAATCATACCGATTATATTTATACTGTGTATTGACTTAAATGCAATTTCTTTGGTTTTGATTACAGAACCACTGTGTTCAGCCACTCCCAGACCGTGGTTGTGTGCCCTGGCTGCCAAACTGTGCTCTGCCAACCCACCGGGGGCAAGGCCAGGCTCACGGAGGGCTGCTCGTTCCGCCGGAAGATCGACTAGACCACGTGCTCACGTATGCAGAAAGGGTGTCCTACTGAACTAGCTAGTATTCCCGAATACTTACTGTTGAATTTTGTTTAGTATGCCTACCTGTCTTGAGTGATGTTGCGTCAATGCCTATGTAAACCTGCACTCTATCGTCGAAAAAATATTCTGAGTATTCTGGTTGCTACTCCGCATCGTACAGACTCCTTGCGCTGCGATGTTTTTTCTTGGATCGTTTTGCTCCTCGTAAGTGCTGGTCTCGGTCTTTAACCTGCTTGTTGGTTACACTTCTATTAAGTGGCTAGTGTAGTGGTATGTCCGTCATGCTCTTGTTCATTGAAGTGTAAAGTTGCGTTCAGTGATTGCTCTGGCAACGGCCAATGTATCAGTAGACCTGATTGAACTGGCTTAAGTGGTAATGAAACGGTATGAATTTGGCCTGTACGAAAAGGATTTTAACAATGGTGTCAGGGCAGTTTTTTCCTTAATCTAAAGATATCTTCGCTTTAACAAACTGAAAATGTCGACGTGATTTTCTGTAACGAAAGAACACCCTGTTCCTCCCTTGACAACTGACATCACAGGCAATGAAAGTTTACAAGCGTACATTAGTTATTGTTACTGTAAGCGTTGTGGCTGCTGGCGGGCTACAATTTTAGAGGGCCCACAGTCCAAATAGCGACCTGATTGCTTTGTTGAAATGGAAGTCTTGGCCTCCGTTAAAGCCCAAACACATTTCACTGTGAACAACAGGGCTCCCTCGTACCTCAGCCGCAGAGCTTCATCTTGAGTTGTTCCATTGGACGCCACAAAATTTGACTAACCATCTAAGAAGAACAAACATAACCTTACCGGTCCATCTCGACCTCGACTCGCAAGTATTCGCACTGATCGAGCATAGAGTAAAGCTGAAGACAACATTTGTGCAAAATTAAAAGACCCATCGCCGTCCCAGCTGACCTCTACGCCGGATCTTGCTGGTGAATACTCCCACAATTTTTAAATTGATGTCATCGTTGACTTTTAACATTAACTTTAATTATTTATCTTATTTAAAAAAATTTAACAAATATCATATATTTTTGTTATTATTTGAGCTATCATTAAAGTTATTTGAATCACAACTTAAAAATTTACATATTTGAACTAAATTTTTGAATAAAACGAATATTCAAAGTTAACTCCAGCGATATTAATTTAAAAATAAAAAAAGTACGATTTTGAGGACTACTATGTTCAGCTACTCGCCCGATTGAGATGGTTGTCCACATGCATTACAATTCATTTCGGATAATCAGAATTAGTATGAAACACTTCTCTTAAAAACTGTGGCAGAACCGCCCTAAAACACTGGACAGCTCGCCTAGAATCGATATCGAGTGATATTGAGCAACAATACCCAGATAGTACAACACGAGTAATAATATAAAATAAAAAACCGATTAAGTCTTACATTAGAGTTCAAATAGTCCTAGGAGGGATACGTTTAAAAACAAGTTTAAAACATAGCGAAAGTGACATAGAAGAGATACGACGGTTTCCTACGATGAAACATATCTTGCTCTAAGACATACTTCACTCCTCACGACCAGAGTTCGGTGAGGAGGGAACCAGTTCAGAGGATCAGTTCGCAGGAGCCTCACCTTCCCACACTCCTTAGCTGCAGCAGCCACATCAACTACCTGCAGGGAGAACTACACACAACAAAAAAGAAAACAACAAACCGTGAGTACTAATTACTCAGCAAGTTTTACCTGTTAAAAATGATCAACTACAACTGACTCTTAAGCATAAAAGGCTGACTCAGGGAGTGACCATTTACATAAAACATAGCTTTAACGTGGATCATTTCTTTCAACTTTTAATGATAAGTTAAGTTCACGAAATGTAAATTTAATTTACACTATAGACTATAACAGACATGGTTACCAAGCAATTTCCTATAACTAAGCAAACAAATCATATTATCATTATTATTAGTCCAGTTGTTACTACGACATGAGGCACTGAACAAGTGGTACTTGTTACTGTGAGGGGCAGCAATTATAATCGATTTGCACCAGCTGGAAAAAACCTGAAGTACACGACACGTACGCGCTTCCCAAAAGCCGCACGTGGTCACCTTTCACAACAATTCCATAGGGACGGCCCGAGGCCTACCGCGCCCAAGCACATGGTTATCCATGCGATCACCACGTCGGGTGCATCTATGGTTAGATCCAAGGCTTTTCTCTACTACCCCGTCGAAAGAGTGGTAGGGGGACGTTCAACTACTATGGTATTGAGCTACATCAGTTTTCTGAGTCCCATGTCCTCAGTATGCATTCGGTACTGTTCAAACTTGCTCAACAAGACCACACTCGAATCGGTCCTTAACCGACATAAACGAAGCTACCACCGTGAAGGCATAGCCTTCTCAATCCCTCCTATACTCTATCCCCGCCCGGTCTCAGGTTTGTTCAAGTGTGGGATAAAGTCTAACCGATAATCTCGCGAGTGAGGTTTCTCATTCACTCGACTTCTACCGTTATTAGAACTTATAGCCTAGCTCTACATCGAGTTACATGTACCAATATATATACTCAATAGGGGTAATTGGTACTATCATGCATTCTAGGGTTTCAAACAACTCTTACAACTTAATGCACAATACATTAGCTATACAATACATAGTGACAAAACAAAAATTTAAAACAGGGTTAATGCACCGGGGCTTACCTTCGGTTTACTGCGAGTTAGCACAAATAAGAGGAAGGTCTTCAGCGACGAACGACTTCGGAGCGATCAGCGCTAGATCATAGTCTTCCGCGACGTTTTTTAAATCTGTGAAGTGATATGCGAGTGCGATTAGTTATGTATCTAATAACATCTAATATTTTACTTGTCATCGCATGTGACAAGGATGCTCATATGCGATGATATGCTTAGGAATGCATGCGTCAAAGATAGATATATGATGATACGATAAGAAAAGTATGATGATGATTTCATGAAAAGGAACTTTATTAGACTAAGGTGATGCTGGAATTTATATGAAAAGATTTCTAAAAATGAATTCCTATATATTACTAAATAGATTATAATATGGAAGATATATTCTAAATTTTCTTAATATAGTTCTTGAAGGCATAAACTACAATTTTAGTTGCTCAAAATATTAACAAGGCTATAAACAAATTCTTAGACCAATTTTATAATTAATTGCAATATTATGAATTTCTAATGAATTAATTCATATCTAAGAATAATAAATTATTTATAAATAATATATAAGTGTATAAATTACAAATAACTCTAAGATGACATATATTAATTAATAGAACATAATTATTCATTTTTCACATTTTTCATATGCAGGAAAAATGATGATATGGAAGTATGTGCAAGGTACTTTATTTATTTTTTAAAATTAATTCTAAAATATTCTACATGATGAGAGGATTCTAACGGTATATTATTTGTAATTTTTGGAATTCATATGCATTTTCTATGATTTTTGGAAGATAGAACTAATTTCTGAACAATTAATAATTGAATTCCGAAAAGTGGATTTAACTCATCCCACTCGTGCGCCACGTGTCGGCACCCGGTAGCAGCCGCACGGAAGCGCACTGGAAACAGTGGCCGCACGGGATCGACTCCGTGGCCGCACGGGATCCGACGGTTGGCCGAGCCGACCGAGCTTAAATTTGGGACAAATTTGAAACTAGGTTTAAATTCCAAACTTAAATTTGGGACAAATTTGAAACTAGGTTTAAATTCCTTCGAGCTCGGATTTTCGGGAATTTCGCATTCAAAGGGAGTGGTCTTAATATTCGTAAACACGAAGTGTTACAGCCTTTCCCCCTTAAAGAAATATCGTTCTGAGATTTAGAAAGAAAGAGGGAGTGGTCACTTACAGGGATGGAAGAAACTTCGGAAAATTTGATTGGAGATATTCTTTTGTTTTTTATGTACCTTCATCCTTAGAATGATTACTCAATTGAACTTTGTAGAATTTAGTGATCTTGTGGCAAGTGACTCGATCTTTGTGATCAACAATGTCAATCGGATATTCAGGATAAGTAAGATCTTCTTACAATTGATCGATCTCTGGAATCACAACATTTTGAGGTAGCTTCAAGCATTTCTTGAGTTGTGAGACATGAAAGGTTTTATGAACTCTCGATAATTGTGATGGAAAATCCAGTCGATACGCGACAGTGCCACATTTCTTCAAGACTTAGAATGAACCAATATATCTGGGAGCCAATTTTTCTCTAATCCCGAATCATTGTACACCTTTGGTAGGAGATACCTTTAGGTAGACATGATCACCTATTTAGAATTCTAAGGGGCGACGTCTTTTATCAGCATAACTTTTTTGACAAGATTTAGCAGCCTTTAAGTTCGCTTAAATAGTACGAACTTTCTCTTCAGCTTGAGCTACTAAATCAGGTCCGAAATTCACTCGTTCCCCAGTTTCAGACCAATTCAAAGGAATTCGACATGAGCGATCATATAGAGCTTCAAAAGGTGACATTTTGATGCTCTCTTGGTAGCTATTATTGTAGGAGAATTCTGCAAAAGGCAAGTATTCATCCTAATTCTTGCCACTTATGAGGACACATGACCGAAGCATGTCTTTCAAAATTTGATTGACACGCTCGGTTTGTGGATGGTAAGTAGAGCTTCGAATTAGCTTGGTACTCAAGTTAGTATGCAGTTGTTCCCAAGAGAGAAAGACAAACGAGCTTTCTCTATCCGACACAATAGTCTTGGGTACTCCATGCTGACAAAGAATACGAGAGATGTACAATTCGGCATACTTCTTGGCATTGTAGCGATTGTTTACCGGAAAGAAATGAGCTGGTTTTGTCAAGCGGTCCACAATGACCCAAATAGAGTCATGTTTTCGAAAAGTAAGTGGGAGTCCAACAATGAAGTCTATACTTATGTCTTCCCACTTCCAACTCGGAATACTCAGCGGTTGGAGAGGACCTGCTGAGCGTAGATGATCCGCTTTGACCTTCCGGCAAGTGTCACACTCGGACACATATTTAGCAATTTCTCTTTTCATTCTTGTCCACCAAAACTTCTTTCGGAGAACATGGTTCATTTTATTACTCCCGCGATGAATGGAGTATTTGGACATGTGAGCTTCATTTATGATCTTCTTACGTAGCTCATAATTTTTAGGTACTACAATACGATTTTTGAACCATAAGGTACCCCCATCATCCGCCTTAAATGGCGTTGATTTTTCATTCTTGAGTCTCTCTTTGATATGCAGTATACCAGCGTCGTTTCGTTGAGCCTCAATTATCTGTTCCTTAAGAGTCAGAACAAGTGCAACATTGTACAGAGTCCCATGAGGTAGAACTCTGACGCTTGGTTCCGCTTCGAGAGAAGGTAACATTGCTGAAACTCGACAGTTGTGACAGTAAGATTTGCGACTCAAGGCATCAGCAACTACATTTGCTTTACCAGGATCATAATGGATCTCTAACTCATAATCTCTGATGAGTTCTAGCCATCTTCTCTGCTTCATATTCAGATCTTTCTGAGTGAAGATGCATTTTAAACTCTTGTGGTCCGTATAAAGATGCACAAGATTGCCCAGGAGATAATGCCTCCATATCTTCAAGGCTAGAACTACATATGCCAATTCTAGATTATGAGTAGGATAATTTTGCTCATGACGTCGAAGTTATCTTGAAGCGTAAGCAATCACACCGCCTTCTTGCATCAAGACGCATCTAAGACGTACCAGAAGCATCACAGTACACATGAAAGGGCTTGGTGATGTCGGGTTGGGTTAAAATAGGTGCGGTGGTCAAGTGCTTCTTAAGAGTTTGGAAAGCTTCTTCACAAGCACTATCCCAGACAAATTTGATGCCCTTCTTTAGCAGCTCGGTCATTGGCTTGGCAATCTTAGAAAAATTAGGAATGAATCTTCGATAATATCCGGCAAGTCCAAGAAAACTACGGACTTTAGTGACCGATGTAGGAGGCTCCAATTCAGCACATCTTGCACCTTGCTCAGATCCACGGCAATGCCTTTCGCATATACAACATGACCAAGAAAAGACACTTCTTTCAGCCAAATCTGGCACTTGCTGAATTTGGCATACAATTTATGATCTCTCAGCCGTTGAAGTACGATGCGAAGATGTTCAGCATGCTCTTCTTCACATTTGGAGTATATGAGAATATCATCGATGAATACCACCACAAATTTGTCCAGCTCCAGCATGAATACCGAGTTCATCAAATACATGAAATAAGCCAGAGCATTTGTTAGTCCAAAAGACATAACAAGGTATTTATATAGACCGTACCTCGTAGAGAAGGTAGTTTTTGGTATGTCTTCGGCACGGATTTTAATTTTGTGATAGCCAGAACGAAGATCAATCTTCGAGAAAAGCTTGACACCAACCAATTGATCGAACAAGATATCAATGCGAGATAGGAGATATTTGTTCTTGATGGTGACCGCATTTAACAATCTATAATTTACACATAGTCTCAGAGACTCGTCCTTCTTCTTCACAAAGAGAGCATGACATCCCCATAGAGATGAGCTAGGACGAATGAAACCCTTGTCCATAAGTTCTTTCAATTGCACCTTTAGTTCGGCCAACTCATTTGGAGCCATCTTATACGGCCTTCTGGAGATATGAGCAGTTCCAGGTTGGAGGTCAATCCAGAATTCTACATCTCGGTCAGGAGGCATACTCGGCAAATCTTCGTAGAAGAAATCTGGATATTCACATACTATAGGAATCTTCTCCAATCTTTGACCGGTTACATGGTGGAGTAATGAGGAGGGTTGTTGGGAATACGATAATCTAAGAGACATCGCACCATGAAGTGGAAAGTCTAATTGGATTTCACGGGGCATGATGTGCAACACGGCTTTATGATTCCTCATTCACTTCATCCCTATGATGACATCTATCTCTTGATAGTTTAGAACAATCAAGTGAACTAGAAAGATCTTTTCTCCTAAGTTGAGAGGTGCAGGCCGTATCCCTTGACTGGCTAAGATAGTTTCACCCATAGATGTAATAACATAAGGTGACCTCATAGAGACCGTGCATAGTTGATACTTTTTGACACAAGATAGGCTTATAAGATTATGAGTAGCACCTGAATCGAAAAGTACCGCTACAGGATATTCATGTAGAAGAAACGTACCCGCGAGTACGTCTTCACCTTCTGAAATCTCACCAAGAGAAGTATAATTGACTCGGCCAGTCTTGGGTGCATTATTCCTCTGCTGAGGAACTTGATTGGCAGCTTGAGGATGGGCATTACTGTTGCGGTTGGGTTGCTGCCTAGGCTAGCGACAATCTTTTGCAAAATGGCCAGTCTTGCCACAGTTGTAGCACGGATAAGAGTTTGACCTTGCCACTTGTGAAGTTTGCTGCAGGGGAGGTCTAGACCCATAAGTATGCTGCTGAGGTGGAGCATTAAAAGCCCTTGACTGCTGAAAGGAAGGAGGATGGAAGCTTCCCCCTTGCGGCACTGCAGCTCAGAACCTCGGACCCATAGGAGAAGTGACAGCAAGACGATACTTTGGAGGAGCTTGGCTAGAAGAACCAATCATTGCCCTCTTCTTCTTTTTCTCCTCCTGGTGAGTGCGTATTGTGTCCTCTTGAGTGATAGCCGCACTCACCAAATCATTGAAAGTAACTTGGTTGTAAAGTGCCAGGCGATCACGAAGCTTTGTACTCAGACCTCTCTTGAAATATTCTTTCTTCTTCTGGTCAGTATCTGCATGATGAGAGGTGTACAGAGCGAGGTAATTGAACTTGCGAGAGTACTCATGCACGGTATCCTGACCTTGTTGGAGATTAAGGAACTCTTGTAACTTGTGATTCATGAGACCTTCAGGAATGTGATGTGCCCGAAATGCAGCACGGAACTCGACCCACTCGACTTGATGATCGACGGGCATGTAGTTTAATAATTGACCCACCAGGCTCTAGCAGGACCATGAAGTTATTGAGTAGCAAAAAGAGTTTTAATGCTCGGTACATCGGATAAGTTCAAACTTGGACTGGATGGTGCGAAACTAATCATCTGCATCCAGAGGATCAGCAGCATCAGCAAATACCGGTGGATGAGTTGCCAAAAAGTCTGAGAAGGTTGCTTGCTGAAGCTGTTGACGTGCTTGATGGTTACTTTCACCTATGCCTTGGTTCTAGACCAGCATTCGCATCAGCTTGTTTTGAGTGGCCATCAATTGCTCGACGGTCATTTGAGATGGTGCTGGTGGAGGCACTTGCGGAGGTGCTCCTTGCTGAGATGGCCCTTGCTGAGAGGATTGCCGCTCATAAATCTCAGCCATACTACGAGTACCCACCATTCCGCAATACAAGTGCACATACTGTTAGTAAGGAACTCGACAGGTCATAAACGAAAAAAACATTAAAACAAGAGTATAAACATTCCCTCAAACCACCAACAATGTCCCTTACTTAACACTTGCATTACGGTTAGCATACAAGTAATAAATTAGCTTGACACGGTATCTTGTATGCGAAATAAGACCAAAAACAGCACAACGCCCAACTCTGTCCCAGACTGATAGCCATCACAGAAATGATTTCTGGTGCTGATAGAGGCAGAATTAGAACTAAAGTTGAATAACAAAGTGGTAGAGGACTTTCATAGCTTTCTAACGCACATTTACTCATCCTCACACGAGTAACAGATCAAAAGATATGGATTTTTGAAGCTGAAAACGGAAGTAACTATGAGTTGAACCTGTTGAACCTATTTGGTACTAATGCTTGGAGAATTTTTGGGTCAAAAAAACAAATGGAAAGATATTTCTGACCCAAACAAGAAGATCCAGATTTTCATTTTTAGAGGGTAATTTAGGTGGGTTGTGTTTTAACTTTTTGTGCAATGCAACAACATGCCAACCCTACGTCCTTACCAAAATAAAACGAAATGGCCTAATATAATGACCATACGCGACTGCAGTGGCAAACTCGGTCTCCTAAACTCTGTTAGTCGCTTTCTACGTGCACTACTATAAAGTTAGCGTACCTGCAAAAAATGAATCAACCAACCACAAGCAGACAAATACAAAAAAAAACTTACGTCCCGTATCATTACCATACGGCAATGACCGTCTTGAGGGACATGACCGTGATTCTCATCACACGGCAAAAGGTCTATGCTTACCATTAGGTGACGAATGGCCGCACTCCCCATTAGGCGGCAAATGTTTCATATGTTCCGAAGAACATATTCACTTCCCGTACTGATCGCTGTATGGGACACTCCATACCTCTGAACATCGTATGGATGAGCCCTCGACTTTTTACCGTATTCAAGTGCGTACCTTACCTTCTTACCTGAGCGTAGCTGTCGTTGCAAGAAATTAAATAACAGAAAGCTAAAAAAAGGGTTAGCATGCCACCTGACAACTCAACTAACATAGTTCTTAGCTGGGCTGACTAAGCATAAGAGGCTGACTCAGAGGATGGCTATTTGCATAAAACATAGCTTTAACGTGAATCCTTACTTTCAACTTTTACAGATAAGTTAAGTTCGCAAAATGCAAATTTAATTTGCACTATAGACTATAACAGACATAGTTACCAAGCAATTTCCTATAACTAAGCAAACAAATTACATTATCATTATTATTAGTCCAGTTGTTACTACGACATGACGCAGTGAACAAGTGGTACTCATTACTGTGAGAGACAGCGATTATAATCGATTTACACTAGCTGAGAAAAACCCGAAGTACACGATACGTATACGCTTCCAAAAAGCCGCACGTGGCCACCTTTCACAACAATTTCATAGGGTCGGCCCGAGGCCTACCGCTCCCAAGCACATAGTTCTCCATACGATCACCACGCCGGGTGCATCCATAGTTAGATCCAAGGCTTTCCTCTACTACCTCGCTGAAAGAGTGGTAGGGAAACATCCAACCACTACGGCATTGAGCTACATCAGTTTTTTGAGTCCTATATCCTCAGTATGCATTCGGTACTGTTCAAACTTACTCAACAGGGTCACACTCGAATCAGTATTTAACCGACACAGACAATGCTACCACCGCGAAGGCCCAGCCTTCTCAATCCCTCCTATACTCTATCCTCGCCCGGTCTCAGGTTTATTCAAATGTGGGATAAAGTCTAACCAATAATCTCGCGAGTGAGGTTTCTCATTCACTCGACTTCTATCGTTATTAAAACTTATAGCCTAGCTCTACATCGAGTAACCTGTACCAATATATATACTCAATAAGGGTAATTAGTACTATCTTTCATTTTAGGGTTTTAAACAACTCATACAACTTAATGCACAATATATTAGCTAACAATGCATAGTGACAAAACAAAAATTAAAAACAGGGTTAATGCACCGGAGCTTGCCTTCGATTTGCTACGAGTTAGCACAAACAAGAGGGAGGCCTTCAGCGATGGACGACTCTAGAGCGATCAACGCTAGATCTTAGTCTTCCGCGACGTTTTCTAAATGTGTGAAGTGATATGCGAGTGCGATTAGTTATGCATCTAATAACATCTAATATTTTACTTGTCATCGCGTGTGACAAGAATGCTCACATGCCATGATATGTTTAGGAATGCATGCGTCAAAGATGGATATACGATGATATGACAAGAAAAGTATGATAATGATTTCATGAAAAGGAACTTTATTAGACCAATGTGCTGCTGGAATTTATACGAAAGGATTTCTAAAAATGAATTTCTATATATTACTAAATAGTTTATAATATGGAAGATATATTTTAAATTTTTTTAATATGGTTTTTGAAGGCATAAATTACAATTTTAGTTGCTGAAAATATTAACAAGGCTATAAACAAATTTCTAGACCAATTTTAATTCGTATCTAAGAATAATAAATTATTTATAAATAATATATAAGTGTATAAATTTCAAATAACTAGAAGATAACATATATTAATTAATAGAACATAATTATGCATTTTTCACATTTTTAATATGCAGAAAAAATGATGATATGGAAGTATATGCAAGGTAATTTATTTAATTTTTAAAATTAATTCTAGTGCTGAAAATGCAACTTTGAAAGTTCTAAAATATTCTACATGATGAAAGGATTCCAACGGTATATTATTTGTAATATTTGAAGTTCATATGCATTTTTTATGATTTTTGGAAGATAAAAATAATTTTTGAACAATTAATAATTGAATTCCTGAAAATAGATTTAACTCATCTCACTCGTGCGCCACGTGTCGGCACCCGGTAGCAGCCGCACGGAAGCGCACTGGAAACAGTGGCCGCATGGGATCGACTCCCGTGGCCGTAGGGGATCCGATGGCTAGCCGAGCCGACCGAGCTCGGCCATGGCGTGCTCGCCGGCCCGCGGTGGCGCCGCGCTAGAGGCCGCTGGCCGGTGGCGGTAGCGACCAAATTTTTGTACCGCCGTGGTCGCCGTCAGCAGGGGAGTTCAGCGGGGTGGTCACCGGCGTGTGGGACTCATCGGAGAAGCAAGACGCCACAGTGGACCAAAACCAGAACGGCTTCCTCCTACAGCTTCACGAAAGCGAGTAGAAGCTCGGCGTTGAGGTTCCCGTCGATGGAGAGGGCCAGAGATGGGGGCTCCATGGTGAGCTCAAAAGGGGCACGGCGACCGGCAAGAGCGAGCTCGGGTTTTTGGACATTGTTTCACGAATTGGGCCGTTTTGTGAGCTCCAAAGGAACCTTAGGCTGTCAGGAGGCCAGTGCTTTGCTTAAACGAAGGAGGAGCTCACCGATGCTCGAGGATTTGGAAGAGGCGCGATCGACGGCGCCGAAGACAAAATTTGGGGAAAGTTCCAAATCCGCTTGAGCTCTCGGGGAAAGGAGAAGGAAGGATGGCGAGGAAGCTAGAGGACGTCGAGGCGTAGCTCTTGGTCGCGGAGCTTCGCCGCGGCGGCGTCAGAGAGAATGGTGGCGGCCCAAGATGGAAAAGAAAATGAGGGAGGAAGAAAGGAGGAGCTCTCGGACAGGAGGGAGACACGCGCTCGGTCGAGGGACATGGGGAAGGACTCGTGTCCTGCACACCTTGGCGCTGGACGTCATGGCTGCCTGCATGCCAGCCACGGACGTGGGCGCGGTGGCCGTGCGCGGTTGGAGGAGGAGAAAGAGAGATAGCGGCTGACAGGTGGGACCCACGGCATTTTCCTTTTTCCCGAATTTTCTGAGATTTTCGGCACAACTTGCTGTTTTAATCAAAAGCACGACTTCTCGAGCTCTAAAATTTTTGAAATTTTGTAGGAGGGTAAAACTTTTATAAATGAACAACTTTCATTGGGGTCAACCTCAAAATCGAAATAAATAATTTTCTATTAAATTTCAAAGACAGACTATACTTAGAGTAAAAATCAATTAATTGGGACTTTTAAACCTCAAATAAAAATTCTTCGAAAACCTCTAAAATTCAAGTGGTTGCAAGATCAAGAGAGATTTTTATTTCACAACATTTCATTGAAAATTTTGAACTCACATTTTAAATTTCAAACTTAAATTTGGGACCAATTTGAAACTAGGTTTAAATTCCTTCGAGCTTAGATTTTCGGGAATTTTGCATTCAAATGGAGTGGTCTTAATATTCGTAAACAGGAAGTGTTTAAAAAACTACTCCCTCTATTCTTTAATTGTTATCACTGTTCACTTCTAATTTCAACTTTGACTATCGTTTTATTAAAAAAATAAATTCAAATGTATAAAATTATAAGATGTGATTAAATTTTTTTAATAATAAAGTAAACTAATAAAATATATGATATTTATTAAACTTTTTAAATAAAATAAACAGTCAAAATCAAAATTAAAAGTCAATGATAATAATAATTAAAAAACAAAGAGAGTAACAAAGAGGGTCATAGTGTGTGTAAACTATCTAGCCGCGCAGGAGCCCCTGGCCCTTCAAGAGCCACCGGCGGTTAACTGCCACCGAACAAGATTAAATTTGTGGGTGCTGTTGTAGCTAACCGAATGCTTTGTACGCACCGGGATTGGACGGCTGATCTCATCGAGGCGGTAGCTGCCTTGACGGCCAGCACGTCGCCGCCTTCGTTCCGGAACACCGAGAATCACAAGACTTCGATGCCGGGCGCTGCTAAGAACTCCGTGTCAGCTCCCGCCGGTGATCGTCCGCGGCGAGAGGAAGAAGATAGACAAGAGGATAAACTTGAGGAAGGGGAAAGAGTTATCGGTAATAGTTGTATTATGTTTGATGCCCATTACAGAACAGGGGTCCTCATAGTTCTAGCTTGTTACATCTTTGTGGCCCATTCCGGCCCAGCTACTCGCACACTGCAGCGTCGCTCGCGCGTACTCTGCCTCCGGCCTTCGTGCTCTGCTTCAGGTGGCGCCTCAGTGGTGGTCACACTCTGGCCACCCGCGCCTCAGGAACGCGCCATCGCCGTCCCGGCCGACCTCGACGCGCCGGACCTTGCTGCCGAATACGATTTTGAGGGCTACTATGTCCAGCTACTCGCAGATTCAGATGGTTCTCCACTCTTGCATTACAAATGGATAAAGATCCAGGCTTACTTTTTTTTTTTTTGCCACAATTTACATGGGAGTGAGATAGAAACCAAATGCTATAATAAATCAGCACAGACCAGTGGCTGAGCTCAAACACTATATGGACCAAACCAGAAAAGATTCCATCGGAGAACAAATGACATCTGAAAACCCCGGACCAACATTAGCAAACATCAGGGTTCAGATGAACCGACGCGGCGCTCTATGTCGACTTGCCAGAGGTTCGGCTTGACGATGCTGAACGCGCAGACGTCGCCTTACTTGAGCGCGTTCCCCTTGAAGAACGCCACCCAGCCGAGTCGATAGGTGAGCTCGCAACCGCTCTTGTAGGCAACTCCGATCGTTCGTCAGCGTCCTCAGCGTGATCTCCTTGGCTCCGGTAAAGCCGATCATGTCGACATGAACGTCACTTCAGTGTGCAGCTTGGTTCGTCTTCTAATAATCTTGGTTATAAATAGTTCGAGATGGAGTAGATGTCAATCGTCTTCCTACGAGATTACGCGTGAGTGCATTGGCATTGATCTCCCTCTTCAACCAGGACGGCGGCCCGACCTCGAAGACGGATAGTATCCTTGACGATTTTCCTTTTCCCTGAAGAAGTCGAATGGGTTGCCCGACCTCGAAGACGGATACTGACTCGCTTGGCCACTCTGCTCCAGGTCCAGGATCCTCCGGTGTTCCTTCCGGGACTCGAAGCTCTTCTGGCATCCATCAGGCCCCAACACCTTGACCGTGAACGCCATGCTGCCTTCGAGCCTTAGCAGCAGCACGTTCCCCGACGGCGCCGGAATTTGGTGCCCGCCAGCCTGAGGAGGACGGCTAGCTCGCCGTTCGTTTGTGCGTCCGCCATGTGGTTCTTCACGAACTCGGGAGGGATGGCCTGCGCGGAACTTGTGAAGGAGTTATGCATTGCTACAGAAGACGAAGAGGACGACAAGTTTGGTGCCGTAGGTTCGTGACGCGTGCTGCCTGCTATACGCGTACATGCACTACTCGATTGACTGTCACTGGTACAGAGCAGTAGTGGCATGCCCGCTGCTTCTGTTCTCTCAAAAACAAATTCAGGTGACATGGTTTCTAAAACAAATTCAACTGACATGCACGCTCGTGAAATTGGCAAGCTCCAGTTTAATGTGTACCTACCTACCTATTGCATCACAATGCCATCCATAGTACCCAGCATATATATATATGTATATATATATCTTAACAGCGCCGAGCGATGTCTACGTGCCAGAGCGTCGGTCCGACGATGTTGAAGGTGCAGACGTCGCCTTCCCTGAGCCTGTTGTCCCGGCAGAAGGACGTCCAGCCTCTTCCCCCGAGCTTGCAGGTAGAGTGACTATCGACGCAGCCCCTCACCTTCCACGACCCGGCGGCGGCGCCGCCACTGGCGGTGGAGTACGTCGTCGTCGTCAGCGTGATCACGCAGGGCTCCGAGAACCCGATCGCCTTGCAGAAGCGCCCCGCCAATGGCTGCAAAAGCAACGTCCATCTCTTAGTAATTAATTCTACTCGTAGGTTCTCTGTTCATGGTCATGGCGAGAAGTTGGGGAGTGGGCTGCAGCTCTCACGACATGGTTGCTGAGCGCGTAGGCTTTTATCTCCTTCTTGATCCACGACGGCGACCCTATCTCGTAGGTGCAGTTACTTCTCGGCCTCTTCGCCTTCGTTTCTGCAACGCTTGGTGCCTGCCTCTTGTCGCGGCGGCCCTCGCGTTGCCCAGCTGGGAAAGACGAAGGGGCGTCCTGTACCCTGTGTTTTTCTGCACAATATCACACGGCCAAAGGTGTAAATATATATACTATTTATTAGATGCACATGATCCAATCAATCCGTTGTGGGGAGACGAGAAGACGGCAAATTAAGATCTGAAACCAACTGATCGTGACGGCTTCGTCGCGGGGCTTGTTGCAACTCTTCTCGCATCCGTCGAGCCCGAACACCTTGACCGTGAACACCATGTTCCCCTCGTACCTCAGCAGCAGAGCTTCGCCTTCGTTTATGCCGTTGGACGCCAGGAACCTTGACCAGCCAGTTGACAAGAACACACTGCCGGACACGTCCTTCTCGACCTCGACACGCCAGTATTTACCGCCGAGGTTGAGAAGGGCGGGCATGTCGCTGTTCGTCCCGGCGGTAAGGTGGGTTCGCACAAATTTCAGAGGGATTGCCTGCGTGCAACCGCGGAATTCAGCGTCAAAACATGCTACTCAGTCATGGATCATGGGCCATGCCACCTCCCTGAATAATTTTGATTGAGGTCGTGTGGAAAGTGTGAACCATTTTTTCCGTGAAGCCGCGCAGAAGCACCTTGATGAACTGCGGCCTTCGAGGTCCGATGGCGGCGTCGCTCCCGTTCGCCGCAACTGAATTAAGAACAATGACATTCATTCTGTAAGACCGATTCCGATCATTACTGAAACACAGACAGTGATATATCTACACGCACCGATGAGTCGGCGGCTGAACTCATGGAGGCAGCTGCTGGTGTCGAACGCCTTGACGGTGAGCACGCCGCCGCCGTCGTGCCGGAACACCACGAACCACGAGGCGCCGATGCCGTGCGCCGCCACGAACTCCGGCCACCCGCGGCCCAGGAACGCGCCGTCGTCGTCGCGGCCGACCGCCACGTGCCATACCTTGCCGCCGACCGGGCTGACCACGAACGCCGTCCCACCGGCGCCGGCGCCGCCGTCGTCCAACCGCCGAGCGAGAGCGTCGGAGATGCGCTGAACGCAGAAACGCAGATACGTACGTATAAAAGAATTTGTTGGTGAGATGCGGTGGCCGGGGTTCAGCGCTTACCAGCTTGTGGCAGGAGGAGGAAGAAGAGGATGGAGGCAGCAAGACCTTGAGATGCCTGGAAATGGCGCGGTGGTCGCCGGTTGGTCCCATGCCGACGCCGGTCTGACTTGTTATCGGCTCTTCGCTTCACAGTTCGCGCCCCGTCGTCTTCCCATGTAATTTTGAGTAGTAAACCAGGAGTAAGCGAACGGTTTCGTGAATTAAAAATATTGTACATACATATACTGTAGTGTTTTTTTTTCAGTGCGTAAGTATCTAATCTGCTCTGTTGGTTCTAGATCGAATGGTTAGAAAATAAGCTAATTCTAGCTACAATACTTCTCTAAATTTTGTTCACTACTATATCCTTATATTATATGTCATCCTCAAGTTTTTAAGTGTTTTCAATTGATTGTTATTCTAATTTCTCAATACACTTTCAGTCTTTTTCAAAGACCTTTCACCTTTTTTAAGACTAAAAATGAAAGTTTCATTCAAATATATCTCTTCTCATTTTCAAAACATTACTACTTCCATCACTAAAATTACTGACATTTTTTCTCTTAAACACCATGTTTAACCATTCATCTTACTAAAAAAAATTATAAATAAAAAAAAATTAGTCATACTTAAAGCATCTCTTCTAATAAAACTAATTACAGTAAAATAAATAATATTTTCTAATTTTTTTAACATAATGGACAGGTATACATGAAATTAAAAGTCAAAACTGTTAATAATTTAGTACACCTATTCACACTTCTTAATTTCTACTTTCTACTCCCTCCTTTCTCCCTCCGTTATTTAATTGAATATATTTTTAAATTTAACTTTAACCATTTGTTTTATTGAAATAATTTACTTGAATGTGTAAAATTTTAAGTTGTGGTTCAAATAACTCTAATGATAAATCAAATTATATCAAAATATATAAAAATTATCAAATTTTTTTAATAAAACGAATGATCAGAGATAAATTTAAAAATCAACAGCGACATCAATTAAAAAAGATACCCAAAATGAAAGTAAATCAAGACCTTAATTTTGTCAATTTTTTTAAGAAACCCCTTTTGTGACAGTTGGCGAGTGCAGAATAGAGTATGAATGGAATTATTCCAAAAAGAACATATCAGCCGCTCAACAGCCAAGCAATCATGATGCTCACAAAAAAAGCAACAACAACTAACCATCTCCATTGTATCTCCTCACAGTACAACTGGTTAGGATTCTAAAATTTGCGCTCCTCGTGTGCTGCGAGTTAGTAGCAGATCATTTAAAATAAAAAGTTCATTTCACAGATGAAAAGGGGAAGTGAAAATGCTTTAACACTTCGTTCCAAAATGTAATTTTACATATAATTACATTATGAAGGTCCTTTTCCGGCTCCCAGCCATGTTACACTTGTAATTTTACATATGAAGATCCTTATCCGGTTCGACCGATAGTGTTTAGAGCCAGAGCCCCAAATCCAGCAAGGATGAAAAATCTTTCCTCACCAATTCATTCAAATCACGAACATATAGCAACGTGATGTAAACCTGAGGTGATTTTATCTAATTGATAACGTTGTACATAGAGTAAAAAGAACAGAATATCCATGTATCGACCTCACAAATCGAATTAGAAAGTAATCTTCTGCCTCATCCATTTCGTTGCCGACCATTTCTCCCCTTTCAGAACAGGGCACCCGCTGTGGATGCTTTTAGGGTCTGTGTTGCCATCCAACCCCTAAAATAAGCCCATAGATTAGCGTGGTGGCAAAAGTAAAAAATTAATATCACAAAATGTTAGACACATATTTCAGAAATTTGAATATAATAAATTGAAAGACTTCAAGAATTCTTATCCTTCACACTTAACTGATCTATGTTTTTTCCAACATACTATATAAAACCAGGCAAATAACATACCATGCTCCAAAAGAGAACAGCATCTCCTTTATTTGGCTTAACACACAGTCCTTTGACAATCTTTCCACCGCAGTTGCACTCTGCTTCTCCTGCCTGAATTGATAACAGTTGTTCAAGTACAGCACAAAACATGTTACATGCACAGAGTTGTTCAGTTTTGATTACAAGCTAAATTGATAAATGAGCTTACCCGAGGAAAGTGTGTTTCGCCACCTTCAACACCATCAGTCAAATACATCAACATTGTAGCGACGCGCTGCCCTCCACGTTTGAGATTAAACTAAACACATACAATTCAAATCCAATCATATAACTGATAAAGATAAAGGAATAATCTACTGATATCAAGAGGCTATACACCTGAAACTTGCCTTGGACTTTCAACTTACAGTATCAGAAAAGTAATCATGATGTGGCCTATAGTATTGACTTGCTTCATACCTGTAATTATTCAAGCCAACTCGACAGTACCTAAGTGAAAAAACTTATAACTATTTTCTAAAGTCCCCAACATACCTCAATACTTGAATTAATTCCCCATTTTCTTTGGGTATTTGAGAGAATACAGAAATCCGCTTCTCGATAGCCTAAACAAGGCAAAGAAAATTTTAAATGAACAGCACTAAGCACCATGTCCGTGTCATATACATTAGTCTTCATACTCCCTCCATTTAAATTATTGTCATTAGGACAACAACTCTAGCTCATTTTTTTTAACAAAATTGTTGTCTGAATGACAATAACTAAAAACAGAGGGAGAACATGCATATGAAATACATGTCTTTAACAATTGAAAAGAATATAATTAGGTAACAGTGTAGAAGGTGGCCAAAATATCACACCAGATGTTGCACAAGATGATTGCGGAACTAGGCACCGCAGTAGGGTAGCATGAAAGTAAAATATAAGATACAGAAACATCATTTTAAATTCGATGCAGTATTGGCCTTGCAAGATTTGTAATTAGCAAGTGAAGTACCACCACTTATTGAACAATATGAATGTTCATTTTCAGTTTTTTTAGTGCCCTGATTGTTTTTGCAGCATAACACTACAAAGTTTAGGCGTTCTGCAAAAGTATAACCTTGTTAGCTGTACAGAATTATATGTTATGTTGATTTTCTTTAACTCGGTCCAAACAACCTCAAGTCATTTATATCAAATCTTGATCACTTATAGAATGCCATGCCTTAGGACCAAACTAAAATAGAAGCACAGGAAATCCCAGGAAAAGCAACATTCTTTGGACCTAACAGATAGAATGCTAAATAGTTAAATGGCAATCTACGGTGACGGTAAAGCTGTTGCCTTGAGACCATGAGGTCATGGGTTCTAGTCCTAGAAACAGCCTTTTGCAGAAAGGCAGGAAAAGGTTGCATACAAAAGACCCAAAAATGGTTAGATCCTTCCCTAGACCCTGCCCTTTTTAGTGGTAAATTTTTCCAAACATTCTAAGAAATGGTAAGCTTAAGAAACATATCCTTTTGGTTGTGTAAGCAAGGTTCATAATCGGACCATAACTCTGTAGAAGTCACAAATTTAACATTTGTGTGTACTCTTCTAGTTATCTGTTACAGAATAATAAATGATAGAAATGACAAGTAGAAAGGATTAAAAACCATGTTATGCAATAGAACGGTTCACTGTCACAGATGAATCAACTCAAATGAAAAATTACATTGATACTCTCTCTGTTCTCAAATTTATGCCGTTAGGACAACAAATCTAATTCAAAAATTGAACACAATTTTTTATTCCAAAGCCAATAATTCAAGAACAGATGGGGTATATAATAGATCAAAGTGGCATTCTGCATCTTACAGCTGAGAATCATGGATTATAGAACGGTAAACAGACCTGAATGACTGGAAATTTTCTTTCTTCAGAATTCACGAACATACCAGAACTTGTCCGAACATCACTTTTTACACCCTGGAAATGCAGAAGGTTGATACCATTAAAACAGTGAAGTTCATAGCCACATAATAAATTCAACAAAGGCATAAATTCCAAAATACTACGAACACAACAATCAGTTACAAGGATTCTGCATGATATCTTCAGAGAAAACCATACACTACATAGCATGGGAACATAAAAACAGAAATATGGAAGAGGTATATACTGGGCCCAAACTTGGTGAAGCATATAGGGAGAAGAGTATATGAAACTATGCAAGACATCAAATTACACATCAAAATACTCTTAGCAAATTATAATTCTAAGAAATCAGTGAGGGACAAAATGTTTTCCAAATAGCCAATTGAGTTCAATTTGTTAAACTTCTGATGTAGCCCAAACTTGGCGAAGCATATAGGGAGAATATATGAAACTATGCAAGACATCAAATTACACATCAAAATACTCACAAATTATAATTCTAAGAAATCAGTGAGGGATAAAATGTTTTCCAAATAGCCAACTGAGTTCAATTTGTTAAACTTCTGATGTACACAAAAATAAATATCTTGTCAATACTGCAAGGCAGAAACCCTAATATTATGAATCATAATCAACATACCTTCCCAGTTGTAACATCCACTACAGTCGAAATCTGGAGTCTTGGCCTAGCAATTGCCATCAGATAATCACACTCCTGCGAAGATAATCATTAAATGTTTCCACTATAACTTAAAACTATGAATATCCAAATACAAACAGCACAAGCGATATGCAGTTTGCTAGTAATTTGGTGTCACAGTTCAGGTCAACAAGAGAATGGACCAGACGTGATAAGATAATAGTTGGAACTAGACAAAGTACTAATATACCAGGAAAGTATCAATAAAAATAAATAATCAAAACCCATATAGTAATGGGTCAACAAAGCATACAAAGAAGCATGGAAACTATGTTAATCCATTAAGGTATTTCGAAGTTACAGTTATCCCCGTGAGGGACTGTTTTTTTTTTTCCTCGAACATGACGGAGAACTATATATCATTGCATTAAGAAGAAGAGTTTTGGGTGTACAAGGAACACATGTTAACCCCCCCCCCCCCAACACCACACACACACACAAAAAGGCAGTACCTGTTTGTTTGTTTAGGCATGGATTATTACCAGAAACAAGTGAGGTGGCAATAACCTATACACCAAGTGACATCAACATGATGTCGCAGTATGGATATTGTTTATCAGTGAGAAACACAATGACTCAACTAGTGTCTCGATAAAAAAACCATTGTCAGAAAGATAAATACTGTTTTTTTCCCCGTAAACACATCTTACAGTCCTACTTATATGACATGGAGATATGTTACCATTTCCCCAAACCATGACGCCTGACGGTGTTATAATGTGACCAATCTTCTTAGCTCCATACTGCAGCAATTGTATACAAAAAGCAAAATAAACCATACAACACAGTACTTGCCTACCATCAATTATGTTGATGCTACGTGTGCATAGTTGTGTAGTGCGAGTGCATACCATTGTTGCTTTTGATTAACAGTTTTGCATATGAAATGGAAAGGTCACTGACAATTAAGAGAAACCTACAATCACAATAAACAACTGAAATCAGAAGGATGCCAGACCTCTGAACTAAGAAAATTATGGAAAAGAATTATCCGAGGCTCCCAGCTGAGAACTTCAGGTTTCACCTACAGAATGAATAATTTGTCAAAGTCAGAGGAAGGTACTAGTCACTTGTGCAGAAAAAGTAAAATTAATGAAATTGAAAGGCAACATATGAGTAGCACTTTTAGCCGATCTAGAGTGATCATGTTGATTGTTTATCTTTTCTTTGATGGTGCATTTATTATGAAAAATACTAGATAATTGGGAAAATGTCCAGGAAAGCCTTCACGAGGTATTGCAAGAACATAAACAAACAAAATTAAAATGTACTTCCATGTCCTGCAGACCATAAATAAATGCCAGAACTTACATATCCAAGGCGAAGAACAGCAGCCTCTGGATCATTATCCACATGCGTTGCAACTGCGATGCATAAAACCAAAATTTTAGTGACATATACCCAATGCAAATGCAACTAAATAAAAAGATTTAATAGGTGGGAATAACAGACATGAGGCTATTAAATGGAAATTAAAGAAAAATAATTTTCAGTAATGCACAAAGCTAAGTAAAGGTGAAATGAGCATGAAAATTGAGGGTGATAAAAAAGTTAGGGAGGATAAACAAACATACGTGAGTGGCCATCTAGGCGACGAAGGAGTGCTAACTGAAGCAAAGAACCTGCATTTTGTGGTCAAGAAAGCAAATCAAACAGAATTACTATATTTGGAGCAGAAAATCTAACGATTTCCTGGGGAAAACAAAAGTGACACAAACGAACGGTTTTCCCCAGGGAGAGCTGGCTAGGGAAATGGAATCGACAAGTAATTGGCTCCGTGCATGACAAGGCGCCCGTAATAAGAACAACGCTTTTATTTGCAAGTTTAAATCTCCCAGTCCTGAAATCTCCCAATGTGAGCTCAAACAGATATTGTCATCCAATCTCCATCTAATCCTACTGACGCAACTACTCACAAATGACCCGATTTTGGGCGCAATACTCAAATGCGACCTGAAGCTCGTCAATTTTCCAATAACAATCACTAATCGAGCCCAAAGGCTCCTGATCTAGCTGGAACTCTTGCAGTACAGTCAGTGGCACGAGCAGCGCGCGACCACGCCAAGGAGCTGAACCAATCTTCACCCGGCATGCTCAAAGATTGCGGGACACGCCACGCGAGCTCCGTCAAGCAGAAGCGCAGGCAAGAAAGACAAGAGCACAGGCTGAGAATAGGAAGCGGGAGAGGGGCGTACTCACCGAGGATCATCCCGAGCGTGACGAAGGTGAGCACCGGCACGAGGCGCCGCGCCCGCCACCGTGCCATCGCCGCCAACGGATCTCGCCGCCGCGCCTGTGGAACCGGCGGTAGCGAGCTGCGCAGCCGCCTGAGCGCGAGCGAGTCACGCGACCGTGCTGGTCGGTGCCCGAGGAGAAAGACCGACCGACGACCTTGGGAAGCTGCCGGTTTTCTCGACTGGGTCCGCTTTCTCTCGCCCACCCCCTTCCCTTTTATATTTTTATAGTACTACTAAATTTTTAGTTTTTTTGTGTTCTGCTTCAACTTTTTTAAAAATGGACTTATATTCCCAATATGTGTGTCCGTTGACAGCCGGCATATTACATAAACCTAAATAAAAAAAGAGTAATTTAAAGACACTATTTGTATCACCTTTTCATTCTATTTTCAATCGAAAAGTTGCAACAAATAGGGATTCTAAAAATCTAATTTTAGGAACACTGCAAAGTTAGTTTTTTGAGAAAATAAACTAAAAGCTGAAAATTTTACCAGAGCAGGTTTTCTGATTCAAAAGGTCATAAATGTATATTAGTGACCTACAGACTACAGTGTGTGAATCCGATATTAAAAGAATCTGTCATTAGCGTTCTGGAACTAAATAGATTGAGCAAGAGCATAAGAAGATGGTCTTCTTCCTATATGAACTGTCGTCCACTGTTCCAAGTATTGTCACTGTTAACTTTGAACACTCTTCATTTTATTCAAAAAGT
>BCLH01002552.1:8073-42726 GCA_001602315.1 Zoysia pacifica
ATGAATTATATGGCAGAAGAAGTATGTGAATAACTTGAACAACTTTCTTTTTTGTTCACTGCATCATCAATCTGCCTCCAGAATTTGCCATTTCTCAAGAAGCATAAATTATGAAAAGAAATGTAAGATTTTTAGAGGAAATGTATTGACATCTGACAACAGCATATAACTTGGCAGGGAAAAATAGCATTTTGCTAGGAGAGACTGATTATTTACAGCTGCCTCAAAATGTAGCAGCTGAATTCTTTTATATCAAATTCTTGCATTAACAAATATTATCAAGGATCACACCCAATTAATAATTCAAAAATAAATTTCTGAGAAACCAACTAAGTGCCACATTATTCCACAGCTTAACATATAATGTTCGTGTTTAGATAAGCCTTGTAAAGTAGGGTTTTTTTTTTGATGAATTTGTATGAAATACGTGTTTAGAAGAGCCTTGCTAAGCAAGTATCAAACCGGCTGTGATATTTTGTCAAACACCTTGCAACACAACAGAGAAGATGATACTCACCGGTAATGGAAATCAGAGGGAAGAGAGCTGGTCCTGGCTATAAACATAGGCACACTGTCATGCATTTGACACCTATTTCCTTGGTGACCGCCACATTGTTGAGGCAGCTGCCGTTATGTTTTAACTTGTGACCACTGCGACCTTGTACACGTCGATGCAAGATTTCGCATGTATGCGGAGGAAAAAGCAACAGCGTAGCCAATATAACAACAGTCTAGATCAAAGCGAAGGAGAGGATTAACATGGAGACATTGCTCGAGGCAGGGGAATCTAGGGGAGGCAGAGTGGGTGTCAAGCGCCATGGCCGCTCGGTTTGTGGGAAATCGACGACATGGGAAGCTGTTGTGGAGATGAAATTGCGGAGGGAGTACATTGACATGCCTGGTGCGCGGTGGCTTTGGTGGCGTCGCCGCGGGCGCTTCAACAGTTGGACTGTGGAGAAGAGGAGCCGTGGCTTGCATCCTGGCCGCAGTGGCAGCAGGCGGCTCGCCACCCTGCTCGCCATCAGACTGTCCGCTCACATCGAGTCCGGGCTCGGAGCGCAGGAGGGCAGGTCGACGTGGTGGTACGTCGGGGCGGGTACGGGCCGTCGGCATGGGGCACGGAAACAGGCGGCGAGGGACGGAGCAGCAGGGTGGGGGGCGGCACGGGGCAGCGAGGCCGCGCGTCCACGGGTTGGGTTGGTAGGGTGAGATGGCGGGACGGGGAAGGCGATGCGAAGGGCGTCTGGGCGGGGCGGCAGGATGGGACGCTGGGATAGACAGTGATGTCTGGCATACTGGTCTAGCACGAGGACAAGGATAGGGAATCCATGGACGACGCAGCAGCTGCGCCGGATAGTCGACTGTAGAAGCATCTGGAGTTAGTTTTTTTTTTCCAACTCGCCTCCTCTACTCCCTGACAGCCAGGATTTTTTATTAGTTATATCCAACGGTTCTAAATTTTTTATGACGTGGCTTAACCTTACGGCAAGAAATCGAGATGGTTTAGATATAAAAGATATAGGTATGGCAATTAATAATTATTTATATTATTATTCTAAAATATATATTTTTATTACACAAAATTTTATTTAACATGTATTCTAAATATATATTATCACATAATATTCTGTTACATATTTAGTTAAATGTCTTTAAGAACTTTAAACTATTATAGAAAATAAAATATATTATATATATTATACATCATCTATAAATTATCTTTTACAATCTGTTTTAGCAAAAATATTACATGAGAAGTTAGAAAAGGTGTAATTCCTACTCATAAAAAATAAAAATAAAAAGTAAGAAGCAATGCATGCTCAAGTTATATATATAGCTACACTAAAAGATGTAAAAATATTTTACATAAAGATATTATCTCTAAAATATCTTTATTACTTTAAAGATTTTTAAAACTCCTGCACTTTTACCAATACTTTGGTTTTTAAAACTAAAATATTTTGGTTTTTAAAACTAAAATATTTGTTATATCCAAACACTCCTTATATTCTAAACCTAAAGTATTTTGCAAAATCATAGTATTTTTTCAAAACTTCAAAAATACGTTGTATCCAAACAGAGCCTTAGTCCGATTAGTTGTATATATTCAATAGCTTGTTTGGTATCTCAGGCTCATCTCAATCTGGCTAAAGAATATACAATGTCCTTTATTTAGCTGATTGTATCTATTCATCCCGGTTAAGAAGAGATGTTTGGTTGAACGAGTATTATAAGTATTAAAATTATACAATTTTATTTAAATCCATACTACAACAGTTATTATGTAATATCATGTTCAATCCATTTTGAATATAACAATAGCACTTAAATTATACTACATCCGTTTTAAAATATAAACATTTTTAGAATTGGTCCAAGTCAAACATCTTTTAACTTTGACTGTTAATAGCGTAGGATTGGTCCAAGTCAAACATCTTATATTTATGGATGGAGGAAATATATATAAATTATGTTACTAGATTTATCGTGAAGAATATTTCATAATTGGTAACTCTTTATATTATAAAGTGCTTAACTTTCTAGATATTATTAGTCAAAGTTAAAAAAATTTGACTTCGATCAGACTCAGAAATGATTATATTTTTGGAATAGAGAGAGTACTAATCATATATAAATATCACTATTAAATTTGAATTCGGCGAGCCAGCCTGTTAGACCTTCAGAGCCAGGCTCAGTTGCCCTTTTAGCATGCGAAAGAATATATCCAGCTTTCAATGTAAAGAATCAATCAATACATACTAAGTATATCCGAACAATTTGCACGATGTCTCATTATTTTTCTATTACTAACACTGTTCTACTGCTACTGTCCACTATCCCCATTTTCTTCTCTCCTATGCCCCTTCCCCGTCGCGCCACAAGTCCGTAGATGTTGTTTGAAATGTTGAAAATGAGCATTGGGATAAGAAAATAACAACCTAAATTGCTGTAATCCCATGTTTGGCAATGGGGAAAGGGGAATAAGAGAAGTTCAGGATGGGGAAATTGAGGGCTCATTTCTGACTCATCTATCCTATCGAGAGAGGTGGGTTGAAATGGAAACAGAGAATGGACATATCTTGCCCTCACTGCTTGCTCCAGTGCACACCGGTTGTCTGCTCTTGCTACTTATGAGCTGCAGTCCCTGCGCCTCCTCCTCCTGCAACCTTGCTGGTCGCCGCTGAGACTAAGCAGCGACGGCAGCAGTAGAGGGTCAAACCTCGCGCTAGCCTTGGCGTCGGCACCCATTGGCCCTTGGATGGCAGCTTCTCATCGCCATCTTGCTGCTAGATTGCAGCGTCGACCAAGATTGCCTTACTGCTCTCAACTACAACTATAACTTACTCTTGCCCTAAACTAATGACAAGCTCATTTTTGAGGAGCAATAAGAAGATACGCACACGAGATGTCTAACTCTTTTTTAGACTAATAAACTTGAGAGGCAATTTAATTCTTAAAAGTTATATTTTAAACCATAGCTAGAGTATACCAAACATTCAAAAAGGACGAGATTATCATTTATTTGTCCCAAACTGGCCTCTGATAACCATCTCATTTCTGTATCCCTACTATGTAGGTGGTGTTTGAAAACCTGAAAATGATGAAGAGATGGGAAATAGAAATATAAATAGAAGATCTTATCTTTTATTCATCTCTCTCACTAACTCCTAATTATTCATTCATTTTCCAATTCCTATCTCACCTTTTATCTCTATACATTTAAACGCCACTATAGCTCTTCCCAGCCTCTGACCTGTTCCCTTCCTCCTCTCCGTCCCGCAGCACCAACCTCCATTCTTGTTACTCTCTCCGTCTCAAAATAAATGTCATTTTAATTTTCAAACATCTATTTTTGACCATTCATCTTATTCAAAAAATTTATGAATGTACTATTTATTTTATTGTGAAATGATTTATTATAAAAAATAGTTTAAATTTGATTTGTTTATTTGTTTATTTTTAAATTTTTTTTAATAAAACAAATAGTCAAAGAATAATTAAAAATATGAAGTAATAAGAAACCAAACACACCCCTGTCCCTGCCGGCCACCCCCACACCACCCTGTCCCGTCCCTCGCCGCCGCTCCGACCCGCTGCGCGCCGCCACCCAGCCCCGCCCGCCGCCACGAACCGCTCTGCACCGTGCGCCGACTCGAGGTAAATACCTGGCCCTATCGGTAGATCCGCCTCTGGCCACACCGCTCCGGCTGCTGCTCCGACGGTGAAGACTGGGAAGGTGAGTCCCCCTCCTTTCTTTTGTAGTTGTCATTAGATTGGATGTAGCGAGGCTGGATAGATCCCTACACCCTGCGGGAAACTTCATCCCGATAGGGAATGGGGATGGAGAGTTCTTCCTGAATGGTAGCATTTCGAAACATTTTAAGTGGGGCAGGCAGCGACGCCACCAATGCCAATCAGGTGTATCTCGCTTTCTCGGTGGACAGGAGGAGTGGTTCCCTCCACAGGCGTTA
This sequence comes from Zoysia pacifica, assembly GCA_001602315.1. Lineage (NCBI taxonomy): Eukaryota > Viridiplantae > Streptophyta > Magnoliopsida > Poales > Poaceae > Zoysia > Zoysia pacifica. The sequence continues at coordinate 12,546 of BCLH01002552.1, forward strand.
GATCGAGGTTCTTGTGGTTCTCGGGAGGCCTTTCTCTTTTCTCTGATCGTATCCCATTACACTGCTTGCAGGTGGAGATGAATCCATCCAAGAGATCGAACCATGGTATTGACAAGGATAACGCAGAAACATCAAAGGATATCCTGATCACGTCGGGCCAAATCCAACCCCTCAAGATCCCGGACGCTGTTGTTGCGCTTGCTCAGGCCGCTGCGAAGGCAAATTGTGAGACTGAAAAATGTATGTCCAGTCAAAAGCAGGTATTCTTTACAATAGGTTAATAGGACTAACTGTTAGATGCATGGAAAAAAACTTTAGTCATGAATGAGTGATATTGTTCGCTCACAGATCTTGCAGGATGGCCGTTGTTTTTGCCTCCTAAACTGCAGATGGATAAGTGTACCAAGTGTTCACGAGAATTCTGCTCTTCAATCAACTATAGACGGCATACACGTATTCATCGCCGAACTCTCAAATTAGATAAGGTCTGTATCTTTCCTTTCTTACTTTTCCCTCCAATTTTTCTACGGACTTAGTTGGATAAAGGAGAACGGTGAACTGCAAATCTTTTAATTAATAAGGTTGGAGTTAGGTCTCGAGTTTCTGATCCCTACCATCGTGCCAAAGTATTTCAGCACCCGTATGTGAACTTTGTTTTTGCCACTGATTGCCTGATCGCCAAATAGCTCAAGAATCTGACAAAAAGGCAGCTCAAGAATCTGACAAAATAGCTCAAGGAGTAGTTTTGGCACACATTCTTGTATCTACAAAGCCACCTGCCAAATGCTGCTTCAACCTTTTAATCCCTCCATGCACATTGGTGTCACAAAGGATGCATGTCACTTCATCTCGATTTTGAAGGTTTGACCAGTAGCCATACTTCCAGCCTGGATCATTTGATTTTGCCTTCCTTGCTGGATCAGTCTTGGGATCATAATCACAGCTGACCGAAGCTGGACTTGCCATCAGTTCAATTCTACCCTACTGCATATAAATAAGCAAAAGAGACCAGTATTAAAAGGTAAACCACAGAAGCACAAGCTATTGAGCCGCACAATCAGCTGCACAGAGGCATAAAACAGAGCAGAGAAGGCTAGACCGCTGAGGAGAGGAAGAGAGGAGAGGGGACATGCGAGGGGGAGGGGAGGAGAAGGGGGAAGGAGTCACCCACCAACGCCGTTGGTTCAGGTTGCTCAGGCGCCAACGAGGAGGGGAGGACGAAGGTGTAGGCGTGTAGCAGATGGAGGAGCAGAGTTGCCGGAGAAGAAGGGGAGGTCCTGTCGCCGCCGCTGCTTCAGGTGCTTGCCCTCTCTTCACTCTCTCTCGCGCGGCTGGTGAGTGGCGCGGCTCTTTCTTTCCCTCCCGCGCGCGGAGCATTTTCCCGCCGGCGTGAACTGTTTCCCGTGCGCGCCCTAGGTTTCCCGCTCGATCCACTGGAGCCGCTCATTAGGGCGTCCGTTGCTCCGACTTAGGCGTCCAGACGATGCTGAATGGCGCCAAGGCGACGCCTGACATCATGGGGCGGACGCCATACCGGCGATGAGCAAGGCGGGCAGGACGCCTAGTCCCATTGCTCGCCTGGACGACTAGGTGTCGCCTAGGCGACGCCTTAAAAACAGAGTTTTTCGGTTCCTTTACATGGAGACTTCCACATTTCTGGATGATCGGATCCAGAACTGCTAGGTGTGTGATAGTTTATTTGGAAGCTTGGCAGAAAAAAACTAATAATCACAAGGTTGCTTTGGTAACATCTCTCTTAAGTGGTTGTATGTCCTTGGCTCCTGTTATAGTGTTATAAATGTTCATCTTTTTCCTAGCTACACAAAGTTTCCTTTTGGAAAAAAGATGTCAGAATATATTGCTTTGCAGTAGTAGTATCTAACTAACTGTTGCTGTCCTCTTATTACAAAATTTCATTTTCTTTCGACAAAGCTTCTCAGTTGTTTGGACTAAAAGGCTTTGCTGTGGTTGTTAAAGCTGCTCCTTTATCTAATCTTTTGCTGATGGTCTCTAGGATTTTCCCAAGAATAGAGAACATGTTGCTGCTTTCTGGGATAAAGTAAGTAATTTGAAATAGTATGGATTCTATTGTTTCTTAAGTAACATCACAAGTTCACAGCATAATGTAACATGTGACGTACTTGCTCTTACCGATAAGATTGTTAATAACTGGAAAACAATATACAATATACTATGTCCTCGTCAAATTTCTTGTGAAAGGATATGCCACTATTATCTGCAACTTTTGACCTATGGTTTTGTGATGTCTTGACATTATGAACATTTCTATTTAATGATTTCTTTTGTTATTTTATCTGCCTCTAAACTCTTGCTCATTCTTTGTATTTATTTATCTCATCAGCTGGCTGTGGATGAGGCTAAAACAATTTTGTCCTTCGCAGATGTTATCATAGAGGTAATTATTCTGGATCACTGATTTTGTTTCCCTTTTTGATTGACCAATCCTTCTTTTTTTCCAAAGCCATGATCCTGGAATAAAAAAAATATTTCAGGGTGTCACTGGTTCGTCAATTTTGACAGCATTGACAGCATGGATGTGTAAGCCAGGTTATGCTTCATTGCCAGTGGCGTATGCCAGAGCTGGCAGTGATCTTCTGGTATGATTTTTGGACCTGCATGACATAGATGTACCTTGTGTATCCGGTAAAAACAACTAAACATTATTTATAAATTATGCTTCTCTTTGTTTTTTACAGGACCTGATTCAAACAAAGGCTTCTCTACAGATTCGTGTGTCATCAGATGAACTATTTAGTGTGCTTGATAAAGCAAGTGAGAATACATTTCTTTGTACAAACGTAACTGCTAACATACAGAAGTTTTTGTTTGGTGGAGAGGTTCACAAAATTGCAACAGAATTGAAAAATGTTGTTGCATGCGCAAGTTACATGCTTGAAAAAAAGCTGGTAAGTTATTGTAATTTTGTGCAAAAAGATATTTGCATTAGCTTTTAGTCTATAAGATTTTCTTCAATGATTATTCTTAATATACATCTGATAATTCTTTTAGTGCCATTACAATTTGTTCGAATCCTTTATTTGTCATCGCAAAGTGTTTATTCCCTATATGCCATCGAGTTACAATTTATTCCCCTTATATGCCACTGTTGACAAGTCAAACCCTTTTGCAATGGCATAAAAGGTATAAACACTTTTGCGATGGCAAACAAGGGTCTATAGAAAATTATAGTTGCAACTAACAAATTGGCCCTACTATTTAACTTATATGTTTTTTCTTTTTTCTATACAACCATAAATAAAACAATAGGTTGAAGCATGGTGCGCTGATAAGGTCACTGAAGCATTAAGATGCCAAAAGTTACTGGTGGAGGAAGAGGAGGCTGCTCAGAAAAGGTTTTTACTTAACTTTATTAATATATTATAATTATCAAGGACTAATTATAGTTTAAAAACCTACTGAACCTCAGTTATTATTTTTTTTTATAATCAAAACATAGTATTCAAATTTGGAATGAAAGTAGTATGATACTTATTTATAAGTTATTCTTATATCTTGAAGGCAAGCTGAACTGATGGAACGGAAACGATTGAAGAAACTTCGGCAGAAAGAACAGAGATTAAAAGACTTTAGAGATGATGTAGCCACAGCTTATTCATCTGAAAGCATGGATGATGCATCAGACTTTTCTGTAATTCAAAGTAAGGCTATTTCAGATCCCATCCTTTACGAGAAAGAAGACTCACAATATCCACAGTTTCAAGAACAAAATGATTATAGTTTAGTTATGGATCAATCTGTAGAAGATGACAGCTGTGATTCTGGACAAGTCATTTCAAGAACAGAAAACCTTGCCCAAAATAGCTCTTTCTCTAGTAATGTCTGTGTATTGGCAAATAAAAACAATATTTGGGAGTGGAATATGCCAGTTAAATTTGAAGAAGAGCACAAAAAATATGAGTTGGATGTAGATGATGAACAAAGCAAAAACTCCCGTGTACTAATAGGGTCTATAAGTGTTGCAATCGATGGTGCTAGTGAACCTTCACAGGACTTTGAGTATCCCATGCATGGTCGGACTCCTACTTTAAAGAATGTCAATGATTCTGTAGCCAAGGTGATAAAGCCATTTATCCATGAGAAGAGCAGAAACAATGGTAATATTATGCTTGCAGTGGATAAACATTCTTCATCCAGTGTTCCAACAGATGAGAATAACATTTCAGATAGTTGCATTACAGATTTGGCAGGCTATAGATATCTACAATGTACAACATTTTCCGGTGAAGAAGCAACAAGCTTTCTTTCTCAAAGTAAGTATCTTACTTTTGTTAAATTGACAGCCCACAAAGTTTTGTTTAAGATCTTTGTGTTTCTTTTGTTTTTTGTTAGACCAAGGTTTTTTCAGCATATTCACCGGATTTGGTACTTCTCATATTTCTCATGAAAAAAAGAGGGGGAGGATGACCTAAATAGCAGAGAAAACTAATTTATACCTTCTAAAAAAATACACATAATTTGGTTAATATGTGATTTATTTACCTAAAACAGTCACCATCAACTTCCTCTAATACTTCCTCAATTCTGATATTGTTGTTTTACGGCAATTACTTTAGTTCATTTTTAAATTAAAACTGTTACCTTAATGACAAAAAAAAAACATAGGAACTATTTTATATGTGTAATATTTGTTTATCTGAAATGGCCATCATCGGTTTGATCTAATTTCATTGTGTATTGTGTAGGGTGGAAGGACGCAATTTCTGGGGACCATGTGAAGCTTGTTTTGTGTCCAGAAAAGTAACAACAGAACAGATGATCATCAAGTTTAAGGCAATAAAGAAGGCTGTGAGTTTGAGCCTTGTGTCTGGGCATGGCCGAAATGCAGGGTTGCAACAGCATTATTCAAGGGAGGTTTTGTAGGAACCTCTTCTATCATTTTTAGGGGTGGAGTGTGGATCCGACCATTTGGAGCACTTCAATTCTTAATAATTCCGAAAGGAATCAAGTAGGATTTAGTTTTTTTTTTTTCACATGACTGACCAGTGTGGGATATCGTTGTGCATTGTGTATGATCTGATTTTTTTTTTAGTGGTTCCATATTTTCCTTTGTATTCTGCATAATCACAGTTCTCTGTTGGGCATGCTAATCCCTTTTCTTTTTTTCTTTTTTAATCGAATTCCCTTGCTGCGTTGGCAATGTGCTTGGTCCATCAAAAACTGAAAACGCTCTACTTGCTCGATGATCCCATCCGCTAGCATTAGTGCGGTATGCGGGTGACTCCACACTAGACGCTTTTACTTGCCCGATGTGCGGGTGGATGCCGAGTCGGCTCGGCTTGAATTGGCTCGCTGGAAAATTAGTTTGGCCTGGCACGTCTCATGGAACAAATGAGCTAAAAAAGGTTGGCTTGGTAATTAAGGCCGAGATAACTCTTTAGGCTTGTGAGACTGAAACATAGCAGCACTCGATGTAGATGTCAGAGGGTATATTAGCCTCTTTTCACCCGAGGGGCATGGGAAATTATAGGAAACTTAAAATTAAGGCTTTTTTAGAGCTCTCAGCTTCTAATTCTAAGACAGAATAAAAATTTTTTTTTGTCAAATGTTGTTTTTTAAAAGATGTGATTCGAAATAAATTAAAATGCTGGAAGCTAATAAAAAATAGCTTCTTTTAATTCATTTTGTGTAGTGATTTTTATCTTATTCTAAGAGTTTATTTTAAAGAATCAATTTTAGTTATATGATTATTTTATAGAAGAATCAGAAGAAAATAAAAAAAAATCAGAGTTAAAAGCTCAGTCAGTCCATCCACCACTCTACCAGGTTAACTCCCATTCTAACGAGCTTAACCACCACCTAAACTGACATCCGCTTCCCTCTAACTTTGGATTTTGATAAGTTGAAACATCCGAGAACAAAAGTAGCCAAATTTGGAGATGAAAAGAAATGTAGATTACATAATATTATGCCGAGCATGAAATCAAATTTAAATATATGCATGGCTGTTCTTTATTGCTAGTGCATAAATCTGTGTGGACCTTTCAAAGCTCGTTGAGCTCACAAGCACCTTGCAATCCATCTTAGATCGGATCGCTAATTTGACGAGGTAAACTATAGCTAGGAGGAAGGGGCCAGTCAACGACTTTCTTTCGTTTCCTTCTAGTAGTGCCACTATGCGGAATTGACAACTACTAGAAAAATCCGCACCTATGATAAAAAAATTTAATTCCTATTATACTATTATAAATTTGCATAACTTAAAGATATGATACGGTGATCCACATGTTACTAAAATATAGGAGTAGAGTATGACACTTTATTATTTGGTAATATATTTTAAAATTGGTAAAATGATGATCCATACCGCTCGGCTCCGCTCTAGAACACCCTGTACTGTACACGGCAACATGGACTTCGCATTCGTTGGAGCCTGGCGGCAAGATGTTGGCTTCGTGGTTGCTCGGCCGGAGGGGGGCCTCCGGCTTCTCTTGGAGCTCCACCGCAGACGAAGTCACCGATGGCGTATCCACTGCCGGACTCACCGCCGTCGTCACCGGTCAGTACCCCTCCTCTCCTGCCTGTTCTCTTCTTCTCCAATGACAAGGGAAACATGTCCAAGACACCGATCTTTCTCAATCCGATCCAGGGGCGTCGAGTGGCATCGGCGCCGAGACGGCGCGTACGCTGGCGCTGCGCGGGGCGCACGTCGTCATGGCCGTCCGGAGCCTCCCCGCCGCCCAGGCCCTGCGGGACGACGTCCTCGCGCAGGCGCCCGAGGCCAAACTCGACGTCATGGAGCTCGACCTCTCATCCATGGTCTCCGTCCGCGCCTTCGCCTCCGAGTTCATCGCAAGGGGACTCCCCCTCAACATACTCATGTACGTATTTTCGCCTACTTTGCGCTTCTTCGCTGCCCCTTCCAGATCCCTGCCTACATGAAGTCTGGGATGTGCTAGTCAACTACCAGCCCCTCTTCAACTACCAGCCCCTCTTCAATAGTGAGTGGTAGAGCATCATTACGGAGGGAGCAGTTCCAGTCCCATAAATACCAACAGGCCACTTCGCTCAATTGAATGAATCCTTGGTCTCTCCAACTACTTCCAAGTACCTTACGCTACTGCCTTTGTCCATAATAATTGTCACTTTAGATTTTGTCGTCAAGCTGTCTCAAGTTTGATTAAGATTATAGAAAAATACAGTATATAATTTTTTAGGAAATCAAATTCATATCATTAGATTCGTCTCAAAATCTATTTTCATAATACACTTATTTTACATCATGACTATTGATAATTTATCTATAAATTTAGTTAACTGTAACTTTTATTGACTTTGACAAATCTTTAAATGATAGTTATTCTGGGACGTAAGGAGTAGTTTACGTGGGGACACTGACTGCATGTTAGTGTTGTTCAACCCTGAATCTACCTCTTGATTAGTGGGGGGGGGGGGGGGGGGTTATTGCAGTTTTAGCTCATCATCACAGAAATAGAAGCTGCTGCACGTTATTACAATTTACATTGTATTAGCTTGTTTTATTTAGTATGCATGTTGGCCCATGTCCTGTGAACCTTCAAGTTCATATCATTGACATTTGCTTTACTTATGTGGCGCTTTTGGTGGCAGCAACAATGCGGGGGTGATGGCAATTCCTTTTACACTTTCAAAGGACGGCATTGAAATGCAGTTTGCAACTAACCATGTTGGTATGCACTCCACATACTTTCCTACCTCATAAACTTGTTACGTTTGTATGTGCATTTGCTGCTGTAAATTGTTACAACACATGAACATTTAGCTTGACTATCTGCTGCAGTTTAGTGTTTTTTTCCCCATCATCTAACACTTAAGCTTTAACGCACCATTCAGTAAAATGATGCTCTCATTTTGTAATCAGGTCATTTTCTGTTGACGTACCTCCTCTTGGATACCATGAAGAAGACCTCTCGTGAATCAAATGTGGAAGGAAGAATTGTGAATGTTTCATCTGAGGGACACAAATTAGCATATCGGGAAGGCATACGCTTTGAAAAAATAAATGATGAGTCATTGTATGGAATTGATGTACAGTAGTTGTTCTGTTTCGTTTCCCAGTCTCATTTCGTTTCAAGGCAAACTGAATCTAGTCACTTGTTATTCATTCTTGTGTTGTGCAGGTATAGCAGCATTGGAGCATATGGGCAATCAAAGCTTGCAAACATCTTACATGCTAATGAACTTGCTAGGAGATTCAAGGTACATCTGGTTTCATGCAACACATGCCCATATACTTGTTTTTTGCCCACATGGTATGGCTGATTGTATTCTAACGGGGATGTGTTTGATGCTGAGCAACATCAGCATTATTCCTTTCCCCTGGCGATTGCATCAAAATTTAAAAAATTGCTTTATTTTGTAAACAAAAGTCATGGATCAGCAGTTTGTTTCAACGTACACATTAAAAAAGGTGTTTGGGTTCATGGAATTGGAAGTGAGATAGGGAAATGAAAATGCAATGATAAGATCTGGACCATTCATTTCTCCATCTCATTAAATCTCACCCCTCCATTCATTTTCCCAATCCCAATCCCACATCATATTTCCCACTACCCAAATGCCACCTAAGAAAATTTATTTATTGCTAATTGAGGTGCACTAAATTTTGAAATAATTAGCATCTAACCACAACGATTGCAGTATATCATACTTGTACTAAAGATGTTATCTTTACCGGTACATGTTTCATTCATTCTAAGATTTGGTAGGATTGTCTGTAGCTTGTTTCAGCACATCTATGGCAAATCATGATAAAGTTTTGTCTAACAGGAAGAGGGTGTTAACATAACTGCAAATTCTCTTCATCCTGGCTCTGTCATCTCAAACCTTCTTCGCCACCACAGTATCATAGATGGTAAGGCCAACTGGAACACTTTTAGGAAATATTTTGTGCTCCTGCCCTTTGACTCTAAATTCTTAAAATTATTTAGTTTTAATGAATACTGAAATTATACCAGATGAAGTTTCTTATGGCCTCTTCTTTTTTCGAACTCTGAGTATCTTATGGTTCTTAAGGGGCACTGTATGTTAGATATGCACATGTATGACAAAGACAGCAAGAAATCACAAGTTGTGAATCTCCTTAAGAAATTTACAAGTTAATGATATTTCTTGATTGCAGTAGTGTCCCAGTTATGAGCTAAATTTTTATATTCATCATCAAAGACTTCCTTTGAAATTGTAATGCCGTCGCACTATCTAATCAGATTTTGTGCTATGTGCAGTTATCCATAGGACACTTGGCAAACTGGTTCTGAAAAATGCTCAACAGGTAAAATTTTCAATTTCTTCCAAGTCTGTCATTTTCGTGTTCTTTACATGGTTTTAGAGGAATTTGAATATTGATGTTTAAATAATTATTTATTGGAAGCAGGAATCGCAAGGTGCACAAAATTAATTGAGTAAATTCCTTATTCACAATCCAAACCTATACTTTTCACTTATTCTCCATCCGAAATTCTCATTTCCCTTATTCACAATTGATTTAAAATCTCCATCCCTTCCAATACCATTTTCTTTACATAATTATTATTTGTTCAAACATACTAAGACTGCATATGTGGAAACATTGTGTTGCATCTATAACGGACACTAAAATTATATAACCGTAGAGCACCCATTCCATACAGCTCATCACCTAGAAGAACAAATAGCTTATGATATATACAGTGAAGTGTGAGGTTCCAGTTGACCATATCGTAGCGAATGCAAATCTAGTTTGCCTGGTTTATTTTATCAATGGCCAGGCTATAGTTGTACTGCAAGTAACTATATCTTTAGCCATAACAACCACTTATTTCTCTAGCATGGAGTGGCAGAAAGAAACTAATATACTTGAGCCTCTGTTCTGTTTCGCAAACAGGGTGCGGCTACCACATGCTATGTCGCGCTGCACCCGCAGGTGAAGGGCGTCTCCGGGAAGTACTTCTGCGATAGTAACCTGTATGAGCCGAGCGAGAAGGCCAAGGACATAAGCCTTGCCAAGAGGTTATGGGATTTCAGCGTCGAGCTTATCACCTGATTGATCCACACCTTTGTTGTCATACGTGGATGGAATGCTGCCGGTTCCTAGGGAGATACACTTGTACACTGTTCTGTTATGTATCAGTGAGCTGTGCGGCTCAACTTTTGGTTGGCCACCTATCTAGAGGCCAACGTTGTTGATTGAAAACATCTTCTCTGGACCGAATGGATTTGGATCTTTGTGGGCGCCTTTTTCTAGATCCTAGTGACCCAACACGTTGCGTCGTATTCTGGACGAGGGTCCGTGGTTGTGATTGACAGTGACCGTGCTCCGCACGCGGATGCAGGATTTGCAATTTGGGTGTGTGTACTTCAGAGCAACCAAGCAATTATCCTATGGAGAGCTTCAAGTCCAACAAATAGCTCCGTAACTAAATCATACTCAGTGAGATACTTGAAATTGATGGGTTTGTTCAAAGCTGGAACAACTTGATTCTAATCCAATTTCCATTACTAGCACCGATGGCTGTGCTAACGCTACGATCGAAGAAAAAATATTATATTAAAAAATAATATATTAAAATTAAAATTATAAGTTTTTCATTATTTATCGTCATAATAAATAGTTAAAGTTTACGTGCATTATCTAAAATTTGTTGCGCTTTAAAATTTTTTGAATACAGGTATATTTTCTTTACACTTATTATCTTGGTACTTTAATAACTAGCAAAAATTTAATACTGAGTATATTTTTATTCTGCACATATATCAATATGCATCATGATCAGATCAACACACCTTTTTTAATATTATGCATAAAAATAAAAAAGAAAAGTACTCACAGATTGACTAATATTTTTTTATCCTAACTACGTTTCTAAATTATTGACACCATTGACTGTAAACATCAACTTTTACCATTCGTCTTACTCAAAAAAGTTTGATGAATATTATATATTTTGTTATAATTTGAAGTTAGAACTATGAATTATAATTTTACACATTTGAATTAATTCTTTGAATACGGTGTCAATAAGAAGAGAGTATATATGAAGTTTATAACCAAATAGCCGATACTAAAAAATAAAAATTTGATAAATGCATGTACGATAACTACTGTTGAATGTATGTATATATATATATATATATATATATATATATATATATATATATATATATATATATATATATATATCTTAATATTAAAAACGATATTGCCAGATACTATTTTCGTTTCAAAATATAAGTATTTTTAATTTGAATAAAGTCAAATTTGTTTAACTTTTATTAATAATATCTAAAAATTATATAATTTTTTAATATAAAAATATAATTTTTATGAAAGCTTGTTTTATAATGATTTAAAAAAATATAATTTTTATATGATAAAAAGAAAGGGGGAAACGGGGAAAAAAGAAGAGGAGAAAACAGGGCGCACTCACGGCAACGAACTCCCACCTCGTATCTCGATCCCAGGCTCATGTAACAGAAACAGCTTCTTAGTCTGCCTAACGTTTGGGGATTTAAACTGATTTGCCAAATTTTCAGGGTACTCCATGGCTCACCTGGGGTACTCTGTGGGTCCGCTTTTGTTTGTGGATGTAAAATTTGAGATACAGAAGAGATCATGAGTTAGATTTGTAAGAGGTGCATGTAAAAAAATTTCATCTGTCAAATTTGTAAGAATAAATAATTTTAGGTATATTTTCTAACCCATCTCTGTTGAGAATATTTTATTATATGTACTTTTTAAATAATAATGATGTACTACCTGTGTCCATAAATATAAGTATTCTTTGACTAAGTCAAAGTCAAACATTTTTAATTTTGACTATTAATAATAGAAAATTAATAATATTTTATTATATATAAATTATGTTATTAGATTCTTCATAAAACAAACTTTTATAATAGGTAACTCTTTATATTAGAAGCTATTTAAAATTCTAAATATTATAATCAAACTTAAAGAAATTTGACTTTGATCAAACTAAAAATATTTATATTTTCGGACGAGAGAGTAACATATTATACATTCGCGGTGGGATTTTCCCAGGAAAACTGGGAGTACCTTTGTACACCCTTGACCCACATATTGTGTCAGCCTCTGTTTATGGACCTAGGGCCGTGACCACATCAGAATTTTCTTGGTCCTAACCTAGCTGAAACCACCGTTCACGAAACCGTCGGTCAAACTGGTCTGATCCATTGGACGCTCGGTTTTCTGTTTCAAATTTTCAAAAAATTAAAAATTCAAAAAAAAATGAATAATCCAAAAACTGGTTGATAAATCTAAAAATCGAACGGTAAATTAGAAAAATCGTTGGAAAACAGTCAAACCGATTCAATTTTAAATTTAAAAATTCAAAATAAATTGAAAAAACCAAATTATTTTGTTTCAAATTTTGATTTTTACGGTTGCAGCAATTTTTTTGTTACAATTTTAATAAAAACCGATCAAACCGGTACATCAGGTTTTCACAGTCCAAACGAATACAAAAACTCTGGCTACAACTCGAGAGATCTCTAATCTCTAGAGGTGAGATTTGGCATGCAGCTTTTGGTGAGCCTCAGGAGTCCGTAGCGGAGGCCGAGTCCCAGTAGTTGAGGCAGACTGGGTGTCACGCTATTCCATCTAGATTGAGTTTGGTCTATGTTTAGGCATTGCGTCTGGGATCTCTATAAATATTTTTAGAGCATCTTTAACAGTTTTCTTAAAAAAATCCCTTTAAAAAGTATCTTTTGAGGCTAGTTAAAAAAATTTAAAATTTATTTTAGCTACCTTCTTCAATAGCTTCTCGTTTAAATTTAAACTTAGTGAACAACCGGTACTATTGTTAGTGGCATGATAGAATTAGAGACCCTAGAAAATTCTTCAGATTTACCTTCGAAATGATTTCAAGGCACCCTCCAAATTAGGGAGGTGTTTAAAATAATTATTGAAGGAAGTTTTTTATATTTTTTCCTTATAATTTAATTTGAGGGAAGGAGGCGCTTTTGGAGATGGCCTTGGCACCTCTCTTTTGGCAGATGTTTAGGAGGATAGTAGCATGTTGAGGAAGATAGCTCTGGGCTTTGGTCGAGAGGGGTTCCACGTGTCAAAGCTCGTCAAGATAGGGAAGGCTAGAATGCGCTCATGTCGAGGCAAGGACCGATATTAGAGGTAGGCATAGTGAGAGTTTTTTATTATTTAATATTTTTTAATTAATATTTTTTTTAAAATCACGTTAAACTAAATTTTTAAATCTAAATCATTTCAGTCACGCTAATCGTAGTGGCGCGACAGGAGCCACGTCAGCCGCTGAATCCTAGCTGGATGTCATGCGAGTCGTGCCGATCGACCTGACGCGACTGGAGTCACGCCGATCTACTTGGCGTGACTGCAGTGGTTACCAAGTGGCCACGAGCCCTACGCGGCTTCTTTCTCCTCACTTTCTTCTTCCTCACGCATGCGGGCGTTCTCTTTATCTCTCCGTCTCCACGACTTCATCTCCAAAATACGGCCCGGATTGAGCCTCTCCCTTCCTCAAACTTCGAGAAAGAGTCGAGTGAAGGTAACTCTTTTATTTTCTCCGCACTCTTTTATTTTCTCCACGTAGATTTATTTTTTACGAATGTTTTGTTAGGGCTTGGAGTAGTTAGGTTTTAGTGGAATATACGTAATTTTTGTTACAAGTAGAAAAATTTACTTGTTTTGGGTATCATTTGTATTAAAATGTGTCATTTTAAATCATTTATTTAAGGTAAGTAGGGTCATTTGTATCCGAAGGAGCCGAAGAAAGATTAATGTCGGCGGATGGTGAAGTGCCTCCATCGCTTTCTGCTCCTAGGTGTGAATGTAATTCTGTTGTCGAGGTGATTCAGTCCAGACATCCAACAACGGCAGCACGTGTATATTATACGTGCCCTAACAAAGGCTATGTAAGATTATTGTATTCATTAAAGAATGATTACATTAAAAAATAAAGAAATACATATAATTAACAATGATTTTACAGAGTCATTGGAATAGTTGCAAATTCTTCCAATAGATTGATGGTCAAAGATGGTTGATGAGAGAATTCTACTATTTCCACATGACCCATATGAGACGGTTCGTTACGAAGCTTTCGAGTGATAGTTACCTCCACCACCAAATCCTCCTCCTATGACGGATGAGGAGATGGGGAAGCATCAAGAAGACGTATTCGAAATCCGCTGTTGCGCAATTGTGGTTGTCGGGCCGAGCTAGAAAGGCCGCTTGCTAGTTTAACATATACTCCATTTTTCGTTGTCCTAAGAAGCTCATGGTTAGTAAAGTTAGATGTGGAGTAATGTTTCGAGTAATTCGTGACATTGCTAATATTAACAAGTACCATGTCATCATGCAGGATTGCGAGCGAATATGTGACTTTCAAGAGTGGATATATGGTCCAAAATCTCACTGTCTAGAACCTGAAGATTGGTCGGATTTGAGTAACAATTTCCACTTGCCATACAACGAGATGCTTGAGGTTTTGTATCAATGCGGTGTGTGTGCAAGAGGAGTGATTTTGTCGGAGTTAGCATTTGGATGGTACTATGGCAACACAGTAGATAATGATGATGCATGGGTAATATATTGATTTTGTGATATTTGTTTGCATTCTCGATGCTCATTTTCACTTCAATACGATATAAAATACAGCTTGTACTTTATTATGCAGCACACTCAGAGGTACAACTGGGAAGAATGGAGGGATCAGAACAAATTTTACGTGCAGCTCAAATTGTATAATCCTAAACAAAAGGAAGAGGTATTGAGAAGCAAAAGAAAAGAGATCCGGTATAAACATTTGACATGTCCCCTAGCATGGATCAGTGAAATAATCCAGAGAGAGTTTGGACTTGATAAAAGGAAGGATAAGCATGATGCCTATGAGATTGCATTGAAATATTGGAGGGAGAATCGAGAAAGGTATCCTCCTAAGGAGGCATGGAATCGTTTGTCCCCGCCATGGCATACAACATTTTCTACAGCTTTAGAGTGTACGTTATGGTGTAAAGAAATGATGGAGAAGCTAGCCGATCCAGTGTACCAAGAGGAGTGTTGTCAGAAGAAGTTAGAAGCTCAAAGTGCTAGAGAAAAAGCTTATTATGAGGCAAGACTGAAGGACCCATATTCTTGAGAATCATATTTTGCTAGGTTGGAGGAGAGCAAAAAGAAGAGAAGGCTAGAGAAGAAAGAAGAGGCAAGAGAGCAGGAAAAGAGGAGACAGGAAGAAGAGGAGAGAAACAAAAAGTTGCAATTTGATGCGGATGTGGTAAAAAGAAATGGTGACCCGCTTTGATAAAGGTAAAAGTATCATGAACCCACGTGACGATGAAGATGACTAACTATCCTTCCTTTGTTTTAATTAATGTTAACAATGATGTATGAACTTATTTTTATTGTTATTGTTAGCGTGATGGACATGTAGTACTTATTATTTTGGTTCTTTCTATGTCTTGTTTTGATGATGTAGTACTTAGTAGCATATGAACAATGTTACTAATTTAATATTGTGCTATTACCATGTAACGTACACTATGTCAAGCTTGTAACCACGTGCCTTTGTTGATGTGACATGTCGTACTTATCAATGTGACCTGTCATACTGATCTCTTCAACAGCTCAAAAATCTAAAGCGGAAGAAATCAATGCCACTTGCAACAGATACGTCAGTGCCACAGAGCATCAATAATAGTCGTCTGCTAAAGTTGGAGCATCCCATGTGACGTGCAGAATCTCGCAGACATGGAGTTGGTTCATGCACCCTTGCTTTTCTGCCTATAAAACAGAGTTGGAGTGAATGATTCTGATATCACAGATCACAATGACATCCAACGCAAATCGGAGGCTAGAAATCCCACCATGGGAAGATCGGCCATTCTGTGAATGTGGAGAGCGAGCTAAACTTTCCATATACCATGCTCGTAGGTATTTCCATTGTTCGGAATTGGAACCTTTTTGTCAGGTAACGATAGTACCTCATTCAACTACTTATGTTTATGCATTCATATGATTATAGTTTGTTATGCTACTAAACTTGATCTGTTTGTATTTTGTATATACAAGCTATGTGACTTTGAAGAATAGTTAGACCACTTCTGTTCCAAACAATGTTGCATGTATCACTGAAATAAAAAGTGATGCTGACTACTATACGCGTATAGAAGAGTATGAGAGGATGCAACGCACGCTACTTGATACCCAACTACAACTACCTGAAAGAGAGATAGGACTCAAGATGGGACATAATGAACTAGTTAGACGTTGATGTGCCCATAAAAAAGATATTATTCTGGCGCTGATTAGAAGGAAACGCAATTTATCAATGGTATAATGTACTCCGCAGTATATGTATGCTATGTATTCTCATGTACCACTAAGTACTGAATAAAATGCCTGTACCCTCTCGCAACATATTCATTGAACTACATCTTTCTTTGTTGTTTACGAATATTGTAAAGTAGTAGACATGCACGAAAAGATAACGTACAAACTCACACATGCGTAAACAGTGTAGATTCGCTATGTAAACAGTGAAGATTCCTGTGTCACTTTATTTGACGTGACTACACGTCTTTCATGAATCAATGCAGTTGCAACTATAGACCATGACGGCTATAAAACCCAACTCCTCTCTCCGCATTCTATACTCCACCCAGATTCAACAATAACCAACCATGGGGAGTAGAGGTCATGGTAGGAGAGCTGCTGTTAGGCCACCACCTGTGAGATACGATGAGAGTTCTAGTCCATCTTGATACGAGCAACATATTCTCGAGTTTCCAATTCAGACATAGAGAGATTTTGGTATAGAAAATCCATTACATCCATATGACAGTCGTAAAGAAGAGTGGCCTAAGTGCACACATGGCCTGAAATATGTTGTACAAATGAAGGTGGAAGTTGACAGATCTGGTCGTCGCTTCTTTCGGTGCTCTAAGGGAGAGGTTAGTATGTCGTTACCTATTTTCTTTCTCTATCATTGTTTATTTTGCGGGTAATTCATAATATTCATTTGATTATTTAGTGGTACTACGATGTAGAAAACTTTGGCTGGACTTGTTGGATTGACCCAGCTCCTGTTCCTACGACCGAAGCATACATCAAGTTTCTTGAAGAACGGATTAAGCATTTGTACGAGGAGTTACGTGACTTGCAAAGATGTGTTGGTGATTCCTGCGACATTATAAGCATTGTTGATGATGATCCTATGATGTGCGATGATCCGTTTTGCAAGAGCCCCCACCACAAGTCCGGACCTATGAATCCACCAGTGCCACCACCGCCAACAAACTATGCGCAGGGCATGTAATATGCGTCCGGTTCGTCTTCTCAGTTCTAGGTGAACCATCTATATTGTGCTACGTAATCATAAGTGTATGACTGTACCATGCCGTGCTATGTACTCCAAATTGTATGACTGTACCATTGTGTGTCCTGTAGTATGTAATCCTAAGTGTATGACGATACCGTTGAACTATCTATTTGAATGTTACATCAATAATGTTCGAATTTCACTATCTCGTATGATACTATCGTATCACTCTCGTACTCTGTATTACAACCAAGATTTGGACAACAATTTTTACAATTTCTGATAATTATTTTTTTGAAATTTTTTTGTTCTGATAATTTTTAAAATTTGTGCCACAGTCACCCCATATCAAATGGCCCGACTAGTCGCGCCACGGGAACCGAGATTCCAGGGAGCGGCTGGAAATTTTGCGCCAACTGAGTCACGCCAACCTAATTGGCGTGACTAGTCGCGCCACAGATCTCCAAATTCCAGGGAGCGCCTGGAAATTTTTTTGCCAACTGAGTCACGCCAGACTGATTGGCTTGACTAGTCACGCCATAGGTTCCACGATTCCAGGGATGTCCCCGATTGTGCAGAAGGAGTCGCGCCATTTGGTCTGGCGTGATTCCTGCATCCCCGCATAATAGAAACTGAGGTTGTAGTGAGTAAGCACAAATTTTTCATAACAGCCACAATTTAAACAAGGTAATAGCACATACAATAAATTCATCACAACCACATAGTTCAACACAATAATCATAACTTCATAAGCACAAAGTTCGTCATACATCCACAAGTTTAGAAAAGCCACATAGTTCCACATAGTTTGTCACAACTTCATACAAGCAAACAAACATAGTTCGACATCCATGGCTCATAGAACAAACCGAGCAACACAAACACATAGTTCCCACAAGACACATCATTCAACATCCACAGTTTCATCAACTTAAATGCTTCAAGAATAAGGTGTGAACGGCATGTTTCTCTTTCTCTGGCGGGGTTGATTAGTGGGAAGCACATTGCCACTGTCAACGTCCCTTCTACGTCCGGCTGTGCGACGGCAAGGAGCTAGAGTCGCATGCTAACTTCTCTGTGATGCATCTTGGAGCTGCGATGACGCAATAATGTCTTGCGTATCATAGTTTTGTTAGATAAAGCATACGACACAATAAAAGGATACCTAAAGGAACTACAGAACCTGAGTCTGATGTGGCTGATCATCGCTAGAGTCGTCGCTATCGTCGTCATCAGATTACTCGCGTGCACGAGTTGAGGATGATGGCATAAGAGCGCGAGAGCTGGAGGCTTTGCCGTGCGATGCTGCCGGCGGATGGACATCACATGCGTTGATATAGTTGAGCTTAAGTGCAAGTCGACGGCAGCTCTTATGCACCCTCTGTATATGTTGCATGTAAGTTCTTACATTGACAAAAACGTAAAGATGTGGACTTAAAAGACAAGAAATATACCACGACAAAGGCTCATAGGGCACCTTCAGCGTGCTGGGAACCTTGTGGATAGAGCAATGCTTCTCCAGCCTCATTAGCAAGACGACTAAGCTGCACAGCCTGTATAATGCAATGTCAAAGGAAGCGTATGACTAGGAATGCATGAACGTCGATGGGACATACCGTATAGTCCTCTAATGGCGTCCTCTCAAGTTGTGTTCCAGCTCTTGTTCTGTCATCATAGTCGTCAATAATCTTGTCATCGAAATTCGGTAAATCCGCAATATGGCCCTCAGTCAAAGATGGGCGGATCTTCAGACGTGAGTTCTGCTGCAACCATATGAGGTAGTCTCTGAATGGTCTGGGACGGTGCTGAGGGCCATCCAAGTAGTGTGTCCTTTGGTCGTGCCATTGGTTCCACATGATAAGATATGCTTCGTGCTTGGTTGCCCAATCATACGCACTCTTCTGCTTCCTCCTATCAATTCTGTAATGGTGTATGTTAGTATCAATGTAGTAGTACAAAGAAAACAATGAAAGGTAGTGGAAGAGGTTACTTGTGTAAATTTTGGTTTGTTCTTGGATGCGTGACATCGGCTTCCTGCAAGCGCCCAAACTGCCTCATGACGCGTCAGGGCAAGTGCCACTTCACAACATAGAAAAATATGAGTGGAACCTCGCACCTCCACAAATCACCATTTGAAGAACTTCGCGCTCATATGGCATCCAAGTGACCTGCAAAAAACAAGATCTATAAATACATGTGTAGAAATTAGATAGTATACAAAAACGGTATCACAAAAGAAACACACTTGATTTTGAGTCACCACAACAAGCTCGTTTGTGTAGCCTAGATACCGTCTTTGAGCATTGCCGGTGACATTAATGCAGTTCTTCTATAAGAAAGCAACTGTAGGCCTGGATCCTTCATATTCGTGACTCCAAACCTATGAAATTTGAGAACACAATAGCCTTCAAATACCCAACATTTAGAGAAGCATGTATGTATTTAAAAGTAAGGCGTAGTACAAACCTCCAGAGGTCCTCGCTGCGTCCTGCCAACGGGAAAGTGCTCCCACATCCATACTTGAAGGAGATACGCACAGCCTCCAAGATTGGCATTCTCTCTACTCCTCTGGCAAGAAACATAAATTGTCTATACAGCCAGGCAAGTGTAGCAGATCCCCAGCTGTACGCACTAATGTCCTCCCATGGCTGGCTCAGAATAGGTAGAAACATTTAGGATATCGTGTTCCCACTAGCATCGGGGAACAGGTAACTATCTAGCAAGTGCCATAACCAAGCTCTCGCATGACGCTCTATGACAATATCAGGGAGCTCACCATCGGGCAATGCACCAAAGTTCTAGCGGAACCAATGGGAACTGACTTCAGATGTCTTCGAGTCTCTTGCATCTTGGACAGGATCTGGGGGCCTCATTCCAGTAAGATGCTCCGCTTGATCATGCCACCCCTGCGGTTGCACCCAACCACACACTGCTGCTTCGTCAATGGGTAGCCCAAGTATCATAGGAACATCCATCAAAGTGATGGTGAGCTCCCCACATGGCAAGTGGAAAGTGTGGGTCTTCGGTCACCATCGATCTACCAGTGCTGTCAATGCAGGGACGTCCATTGTCGGTAACCCTACATTGACAATACGAGCAAGTGGCATAAAACCAACTCGTCGTATAAACGGCGCATACCATTCGTCCCACGGTAGCGGACTATGGGTGCGGGCACGAAGCGGTCGTAGAAACTGCAATTTGAACACAATCAAATGTGAGCAATGGTCACCATCATTAAGAAGTACAAAAGAGTGATGAGATTTGAAAATGGACGTACACGTCGTTCATCAACCAAGAGGTGGGCTCATTGCTTCGTGTTGTAATACAAGTCAACGAGCGGGAAGACCGAGTGGGGCGCCATGTGCCTGCAATAAGAAATAGTTAGTGAGTACGAATAAAAATAATAAGTCAAGAGAAACTTGAAAGCATTCAATGCATTTTTATACCTACGAGGAACTACTCCCCGCTGTTGTATTCCGTCGGTGTTTACTACGACCTTTTGGTTTGTTCTTTGGACCTAACTTATGCCTCTCCATTCGATGGCCCTCTTCATGGCATATAGAACAACGTTGGTGTACAGAGTCCTCGTTAAAATCATCGCAACCATAAGCATCAAGGCCATACCCATTTTTCATATCATCCATTTCATTTCGTAGTCAGTTTTTCTTTTGCCTACCCTTTTTGTTCTTACATAAGGAAATATCTGGAATGTAGTCAAGACCAGTGTACTCCGGCCATCTACTCTTATCAAGACATGGTTCAAAGGTGGATTCTCATGTTTTGAGGCATGCTTGCTTTCAGTAGAATAGACTCAAATATGTACTACATTCACTGTCCACACCTCTAACTCGACATGCTGTGATGACATGTAAGCATGGGACATGCAACAATTGAGGTGTCCTACATGTGCATGTAACATTATCCCCTATCTCCACCCTAAATACACAACCTCCGGATCTTTCACCACCAATGGTTGTGTGAGAAACAGATCTAACATTGTACAAAAATTGTCTTGGGTTGAAAAGACATGTACTTGAATACTCGTCTTTTCAACCCATTTAAGTATGGGGGCTCCCCATTTATCTCTAGCTTCAATGCCTCATCGTGCCTTCAACCATCGGTTCACAAAATAGAAATTGCACTTCTGGAAAGTGAATTCTATAATAGCAAAAATTGGCAATCCGCGAATCCCTTTTAGAACATTGTTGAACACTTCTGACACATTCGTTGTCATTGAGCCATATCTAAATCCTCCATCATGATAAGCTAGAGCCCATTTATGCTTCTCGGGCATTTGTTGATCCAACCATTCTTTTGCACTGTCATTTAAAACATTACGGCACTCTTCTAATCGTTTGTTAAATTGTCTCTCCTCCATAGCCATGCAAACGCTCTTAATAGATTTGATAACTGATAGAACTTGAGGTGCTCGATCTTTCAATGAGGTGATAACTATCGATTTGGTGGAGTCGACCTCACGATCCGACTACAAACGAACAGGTCGTGTGTGACTTAGCAATCGTAGAACCAACTCCGAATGGTTATAGACCTCGCTGAAATAGCAAAATCAACTTGATCACGAAGATCAATTCTTGCAAGCAATCGAAGAACAAGCAAGAACAAGATAGGCAAACTGAAATCTCTCAAAGGTGGGGTTTTCAAAAGCTGTCTAATAGGTGGTCATTGGACACAACTGAAGATCAAAAAGTTTGCATAAAAATCAAACTATAACAAAAGAAAATCCAAGTGTTCCTGGTGGCAGCTGGGATCTTTAAATAGGGTGGACGACGACTAGAGGGTGCTGGGGTCGTCCTCAAGCCCTAGGACGCGCCTCTAATAGGCTCAACTTGATACATAGGCCAACGGCCCAAGTTCAGGTGACGCAGCACCTTCTGTATTAGAGCAACGATTGTCACTTACTCTGATGTGATATAAGTGAGGCTAGATATATTCGAAAGTAGACTTCATGAGCTTTTTAGAATGTACTTAAACACCCAAATTGGATTCTATATGAAGTCGTGGCTTTCGTTTCAAGTTTGTACTATTTTGCAGTCCTAATCCGCTGTATGTGAATATTTCTATTGAAGTCCTCATCAGAGGATAAGATATCCACATCATCTTCACTCACTTGAATTAGAGTCGTCCTCGACTCAAGTTCAGATTGCAAAAACGCTACTCCTGGTGGAGGGCATGGAGGTATGTATGTGATCTTATCATCCTCCCCTACTTGATTTGGAGTCGTACTCGACTCAAGCACAGTTTTAAAACTAGCTATGCCACCATACCCTCTAGAAATCTCAAAAGGTGAATGCCATAGGGGCATGTATGTGATCTCATCATCCTCCCCCGCTTCATTTAAAGTCGTCTTCGACTCAAATTCAGAATGCAGAACCGCCACTCCACTGTGCCCTCCAGAAATCATGAAAGGTGGCGGCGACGGGGTATTCCAATGCGGTCATGCGACGCAGCAGGGACATATAAGATCTTATTATTCTCTCCTTTTTTTAGCAAGCCGTCCTCGGCTTGATCCAGTGGTCGACAAAGTTGCCTGTGGTCATATTGGGACAAGTGATGAGCACAAAGTCAGGCCCCAACAAAATGTTCTCTTGAGCTGCTCCTGTTGATAAAAAACAAAACTAGAGAAACTATGCAATCCGTTGTTAGTGTTAGTGCACGTCATTGTTTGATTTTGATTGTGCATTTGAAAACTGTGTTTCAGATTAGAGCATATGAGGACTTTAGACACTAAGAAATCTCAAATCTCATCATATTTGCCAATTGCATGAAAAACACAATAGCCCAAACATTGCAAACTACAATTCAAAAATAATTTTTCTTCAAATAACCAAAGTTACAAGGAACATCAAATTCAATAGAACCTAAAGTTGTTAAAGAAGATCTGAGCTCAAACTTGTTCTCGTTCATAGCAATGCAATGAAAAGACCTATCCTCAACAGGTGTGGACTCAACTGCAACATTTTGAACACCATGCACTAATTGTAATTGTGGGATGAACGAAACTTGTTCACACAACTTGATACAATCATAGGACAAATGTGCATCATGAAACAAAGCATAAGTCATTGAAGGCTCAATTAAGCATTGAAAAACACTAGTATGAACATTGGGCAATTGCAGTTCAGAATAAGCAACATGAGAGGATCGAGCTGAGGTGAGGGACTCACAGTGTGTTTCATTTTTTTCACTCTCCTAGAATATAGTAGGCGTCACACAAGCATCATTATTCATTATTTCAGGAAATAGCACAACGTCCTCTTCAACCTTATTCTCACTCTCCTGCACGATGTTAGGCATAGGACAAATAACAGAAGAGTGCTCTCTGTCTAGTTGCGTTGTTTTAGTAAGAGATTTAGTATCACACAACTCATCTTTATCACAGTCTCTTTGTGATAAAGGCATATCAGCAATACATTCCACAGATTGGTGATCTTGGTTATTCTTGCTTGTATCTTTAGATGATAAAAGTTGATTTTAAGCAATACAAGCAAGCAAAAACAAGTGATAGATTGAGCAGTAAGTTTGACAAATGAGCAAAATTTGAATTTTAGAATTGAGACTTTTCATAAACCTACTTATTTGTTCTTCTCGGTATTCATCAAAGCCACCAAACATGACACAAACCTAAAAGTAATGAAAATATTCTTTAACAGTTATACTATCCCGCTTTAAGTTGTCTAATTTGGCATGCAAATAATCAGCATAAAATGCAGAAATAAAGACATCTCTAAAATGACATTTGAAGTCTTTCCAAGATTCTGAAACTTTATTGTGCCTATAAATATATTTTCATTCAAGTAATGCACTTTCAGTAAAAACACTTGAGGTAATGTAAATCTTTTCTTTTTCAAACAAGTCATGTGCATCAAATTCTTTATCTACATTCAGTTTCTAATCAATGTATGCACGAGGATCAAATTTTCCAGCAAAAGAAGGTATTGATGAACTGATGACTCGCAAAATATCATCATTTACCTTATGTCGAAGCATCTACGCATCTTGATGGTGGTGTAAACCACCAGCTCCCATTTTTTTATTGTGTCTACCATGGTTAGTAAACAGGAAAATAAATTGACAACGAATCAGGTTGTGTTCAAATCGGTTTCCCTCAAGCCTGCTCAACCAAATTCTTACATGTTCTTACCAAACTACCAGGTGTGACTTGCTACCAACGGTGTCAACCAGTGAAGACAGATAGAGCGATTGCCAGGGACACAAACTCTGTCTGCTATAGAAATCTGTGGAGCTAGAACAGTTTCACTTTGTAGCAAGGATTAGTACAATCAAATCAGCAATGCAAAGTGGAATAAGTGCTCAACAATGGTGCAGTGCTGGTCTTACGCTAACTCCTGCTAGAGACGCGAGACTAGACACAAATGTGGTCACACAAGTGATATAAAAGGCTCAGGACAGCTACAACAAAAACTCTCTCCTTTTCTCGAGTTTTTTCTGCTACTTCTTTTTCTTTTCCTTTTTCTTTCCTTTCTTTTCTTTTCTCTTTTTTTGTATCCTATTTTTCTTTTGGAAGGAACAAAAACAGAGATAAAAAAATACAGATAGCAGATATCAAATCTCTTTCGTGATTGCGATGCGCTCAGGCGGAATTTTTTGGCAAGTGTGGATCCGTTCGAAAGATAACGCGGAGATCTTTCTACATTGTACAAAAATGTGCCAAACAAACAACAGATCGCGAAGATATAGTTGTTTTCTTTCGCACTAAAATCTAGTAATCGAATCTGTTATTTGCAACAAACTCAGATATGGATTGATTTCTTCCTTCTATTGTAGATATGAGCCAGGAACGTGACAAGAACTCAAAACTCTAATGAATAAAACACTAAGACCAGCAACACGACACGATTATGCAACCACAAATTCAACAACGCAAATTACTGAAAAGAGTGATGCACAGGCTCAAAGAGTATAGGACAGCAGAATAATTCAATATTTTTTTTGTTTGGCTTTTATGTGGACAGTGAGAAAATAAATGAAATGATAAATGAGATGGGGTAAATCTCACTGAGCAACCTGGGAAGCAAATACCACTTGATAGGACTTGAGGTGCCCGATCTTTCGGTGAGGTGACAACTATCGATTTGGTGGAGTCGACCCTCATGATCCGACTACAAACGAATAGGTCGTGTGCGCCTTAGCAATCGCAGAACCAACTTCGAAAGGTTATTGACCTTGCCAGAACAGCAAGATCAACCTGATCATGAAGATCAATTCCTGCAAGCAATTGAAGAACAAGCAAAAACAAGATAGGCAAACTGAAATCTCTCAAAAGTGGGGTTCTCAAAAGCTGTCTAACTGATGGTCGTTGGACATAACTGAAGATCAAAAAGTTTGCACAAAAGCCAAACTATAATAAAAAAAAACCCAAGTGTTTCTGATAGCGGCTGAGACCTTTAAATAGGGTGAAGAACGACCAGAGGGTGCTGAGATGATCCTCAAGCCCTAGGATGCGCCCCTAATGAGCTCAACTTGATACACGGGCCAACGGCCTAAGTTAGGGTGACGCAGCATCTTCTGTATTAGAACGACGATTGTCGCTTACTCCGATGTGATATGAAGGTGAGGCTAGATCCATTCGAAAGTAGACTTCATAAGCTTTTCAGAATGTACTTAAACACCCAAATTGGATTCCATATGAAGTCGTGGCTTTCGTTTCAAGTTTGTACTGTTTTGCAGTCTGAATCAACCGTGTGTGAATATTTCCATTGAAGTCCTCATCAGAGGATAAGATGTCCACTTAAGAGATTTGATAACCTCCTTGCTTTTTTGTCTTTTCCATATGTTCGCAGTAAAGTGCCGCATGCACCACCTAAGAACTAGTGGAGGGTATCCATGCAGTTCCTCTGAGGCAGTATTAAGCAAACCTTTATGCCTATCTGAAATAATGCATATCTGCCTATTTTACCTTATCACATGGCGTCTTGTGTGTGTAACAAACCATGACCAACTGAACTCACTCTCCGTGATGGCAAATGCTAGAGCAATCAATTGCTCTTCGGCGTCAATTCCAACTGCTACCATTAATGTCCCCTTGTATTTACGGTCAAAAAAGTGGCATCCACACTAATCACTGGCCGACAATTACTGAAAGCCTCTGCACACTGAGGAAAGCACCAAAACACACGGCGGAGAACAGGTTTCATCATTCCTAAACCATCAGTATCTAGCATTCCTTGGGTATCTATGAAATATTTTGTTCCAAAATTATAATGAGCAATTGCACTTAGAATTCTAGGAACAGTATTATAAGACCCTTTCCAATCTCCCCAAAGTTCGGCTATGCCAAACTGTTTCGCCCTCCATGTCTTGCCATACTTCACACGGTAACTGGTGAAACTATGTATAGCCTCAATAAGAGAAGTAACAGTGATGTTGTAGTCAGCCCATAACATTGGAGCAATGCGAAGTCCAAGGTACCTCACCGTGCATTTTGAATGCACTTGCTTAATATGGGTTGTACCGCATGTGTGAGGTTGTTTCACATTAGTGACTTTCCAATGTCCACCATGCTTTTTCTGTATACGGGCCCAAACACTCCAAAGACATGTTGCATGCTGACATTTGATTGTGTACTTCTCTTTTTTGTTCGAGTTACACACATAGAAAGGTTTATGGTGCCGCACTGCATAGTCCTCGAAAAAATATTTGAGATCTTTTAGAGTCTCAAAAGTCATACCCTTATTGATGAAAGGGTTCTGACTATCACTAGATTGATCCCGTAACCTAAAGCCATTGTCCGTTCTAGCATCCTCCGTACTAGTAAGGTCAGCATGCATTGGCCCCTTAGCTAACCTTACATTCATATCTTCCAATGCACGCAACTCATCTTTAATATATATTCTACTCTAATTTTTTCAGCATCACCACCTATGTTCTCATGAGAAGCAGGTTGCGCTCCATCAAGATCACAAACATCCTCATCTTTGGAACTTACTTCATTGTCATGAAAATCACCCTCTTCACTATCCGACAATGACTCCTCCAACCCTTCGAAATATGTTTCTTTTTAGAGTTCTCTTTCTTTTACCTCAAAAGTATCCTCATTAAAATCATTGTTAACAACCATCCAATCATACACCGATGACATTGATGGGTTCTCTTCATTCTGCTCCAAACAAGGTTCCGTTGCAGTCAATACCTCAATTGGCTCCTCCTTCAAAGACACATCTTCACATGCTAATAGAATATGGCCAACGTCTTCCTCCTCAACTATATCAACTATAACCTCAACACATTTCACTTGTGCATCCTTCAAACAATAATTATAAAGGTTCCAATCATCTTTCGAAGCTAATTTTAACAAAATGTAATGCGCTCTACTGCCACTTTTCGCATCAAACTGACCATGAAACTTAAGACCACTATCCACTCCAACAATAAACTTCACTCTTGCCTCAATTTCACAAAACGAAGGTGGTTTTCTAAATGAAATCGCTTCTTCGCACCTCTTAACCACTTCACCATTTTTATTCAAAATGCAATGATGGAACAAACGAACTATACGATCCATTCAACAAATACCACTTTAGTTTTTAAAAATTATCTATCACAAAACAAAAAATAAACAGAATTAGTAAACATTAACAAATAACACATGCACACAATCATACACGTTAATATCGCGGTGTAATATGATAATCTATCGATATAACGTGCCTCAAACAACCACATTTATGCAAATCATTAACTAAAAATCTCCACATTTCGCTAAACCCTATGTACCCCAAAACCTAACAAAACATACATAAAAAAACAAATCTACTCGATGGAATGGAAGAGTTACCTTCAAAGACCAAATGCTCCAAGTTTGAAGAAGGAGGACGACCGATCCTCGCCGGATTTTTGAGAGAGGGCGACGAAGAGAGAGAAACTCGAGCGGGAGCGCGCGTGTGAGCAAGAAGAAAGGAGGAGGAAGAGCCGCGCGGGGCTCGCGGCCGCCTATTATGCGCTGGAGTCACGCCAAGTAGATGGGCGTGACTTCAGTCGCGCCAGGCCGATCGACGCGACTCGCGTGGTCGCCAGCTGGGATTCAGCGGCTGACATGGCTCCTGTCGCGTCGGTTCACGTGGCCGACTCCTTCATCAGTCGCGCCACTACGATTGACACGACTAAAATGGTTTTGATTTGAAAATTTAGTTCGGCGCGATTTTTTAAAATATTAATTAAAAAAGATTAAATAATAAAAAACTCGCATAGTGACAACCATCAGAGGGGCGGTTGATGTTTATAATGGCCTGTTTGGATCACAGAATTGAATCAATTTGTATAAATCAAATTCTAAGAAATTGAATTATCTAGAATTGAATCAGTTGGAATCAAATTCAATTCTATTTTTCTTGTTTGAGTGCCCATAGAATTAAATTATTGGAATAAAAATCAAAATGATGTTTGGGTGGGAATCAGGAGGTAAATGTGACAAAATCAAACCATCATGATTCCAACCCAAACACTACCAAATCATACTGGAAAATCAAACATTAACAAATCATGCTGGAAACAAATGCTTCAAAAAATCCCCAAACTCAAAAAAGAAAAAAAAAACATCCCATCCTGAAGCTGAGGCAGCTGCTTGCTCGCCTCCTCCGATTGATGGATCGAAGCTTCATCTTCTCAACACAGGACAATGTGATCAAACTAGATTTGAACCTCACTTGAGATGGCATCCGTGAAAGCTCAAAACCCAACCTTGAGATGACATTGATCCGCGGAAGCTGCGGCAGCACCAGTCGCACCCGCCTTGGAGGTGACCGGCGAAGCAGGGGTGGGGCACCTCCTCGTCCTCGTCGCTCTCGGGGGCGTGTTGCAGTTCGCCTTGTACATGGTCGAGGCAAAGAAGCTGCAGCTCCTGCACCCGGACGACGACGTGGAGCTCACGCTCGAGCCATTCACCTACGAGCTCCTCGTCATGGCCCCCTGCGCATTGTCTCACTAGATAGATCTGGGCACTCGTGGACTCGTCAACTCGCTGGTGGCAGCATGAAGGTCCGGGTGTCGAGGGCAGCAGGTACGGGGCGAGCGAGGAAGCGGGAGGCTGAGCGAGCAGGCGCGCGAGACGGCAGAGCGAGCATGCACTGATGCGTGTGGGGCGACGAGGAGATGTAGGGAGGTGGCGGTGGCGCTTGAGACGACCGGAAGGGGCGAGCAGGGAAGACGATGTCCTGGTTTCGGGAGCACGGGAGATTTCTGTGCATTCCATCGGTTTGGGTCGGAATTTCGACCAAGCCACTGGAATTGCTAATCAGAAATGGGCTGGAATCGATATTTCGATTCCTTGGACTCTCAAACAGACCAAGGTTTAGAATTAAATTCATTCACCTCAATTCTATGTTTCTAAACGGACCCTAAGGTAAATTGACACTTGTCCATTGAGCAATGGTGGATTTGTCACTCCTCGCATCGAGTGGTGGAGGGAAAAGCTGATGATAATCCAAAGTAAGGCGGCTAAGGAAGAAAGTTTACACAATGGTTGTAACATCCATCGAGCCTCTTCACATAGAGCCATGGAGGAAAAAGTTGAGGATAATCCAAGATAGATAAATCCGGCAAAGGAAGAAAGATCACACAATGGATGAAACACGCTTTTTGATTTTAATGCAAAGGTTAACACTTGTAGATTTTTAGTGTTTTATAGTAGCATCCTTATTTGAGAGAGCTTGTTGCTTTGATGCTTTCGGACGAACAGAAGCTACTAGATGAACCCCAAATATTGGTGTATTTATAAGTCATTCTCACTTCACTAGACAACTTTTTCTCTTTCAAATATATCTTCATTCTATTTCTCTCTTTTTCGTTTTCGAAACATCACACTTTTCTTATTTTTTTTAAATTCCCGTGCCTAACTT